>JANHFX010026024.1:0-58181 GCA_027560015.1 Chloroceryle amazona
CCGGACCAACAGGGATGATTAAGTCAGCCACCGCCCATCACCAAAGCGATAATTGTTTGATTTTCAGCCCCACATCAATAATAATTCTGAGCACCCACATCACACCTAGACTTAGCAAGCACTGCAGCTGACACACTCCACAATGAGAACCTCCAAAGTTACTAAGTGGAGATGATCAGGAACTTCTTTCAAAATCACAGATCCTCCACAAAAAAAAAACACCCACATCCGTACCCCCCCCCAAAAATTAAAAAAATTCTAATGGCATTACTCAAAACACTCTTTTGCTAGGTAGAATGGACTTGAATGCTTTTCAGGATAATATACTGGACTGATGACACACATAACACAGAATACGAGTTTTGCTCCTGGTCCACTCTTCAATAGATCTGAGGATTTAGTTCACTGATTTCTGCTATATTCACTTTTTTTTTTTTTTTGTAATGCACATAACCATCTACAGCTATTAGAATTCAAAATTAATGTAAAATATTGCAGCCCATAGAAAGTATAGAATGCTTTTCACAATGAAGAACAAATGAAAGACTGTGAATTTTAATATGAACTGCACTAATTGATAATTGACTAACTTTAAAAATAGATATCGATATGGGGGAGGGGTAGTAGTAAGAGGGTCTTCCTGAAGTAGTCTTATCTCTGTATGAATGAAGGAGAGCAAAAAATTAAGTCTTCAGAATTTCTTTCAGGATACAGACTGGAGTAAAACTGGTATACACAACTGAGAAATTAATCCTGAATTTGCCTTAGTAAATGTCTATAAAAATGTTTTCACTATTCAGGAGGTCTTTTTTCTTCAGGATTTCACATCATCTCTTCCAAGTCAACCTTGAAATTCAGGCATAAACACACCTGTTTCCAGGTATGCTTTTAGGAAGATTATATCCCTGAAACAAAGTAGTGAAATGCCTGCATACCATCCTGCCTTTCCACTATCCATCAAGTACCAGGCAACAGCAGACAGGATGGTGAATCTAGACTTTTCTATATCACCAAATGCAAATTAGGGAGAAGGGAGTGTCTTGTACTTTTGTCAGGATCCCACACACTTAATAAAAATAAAATGATCCATGAATTTACTCCCTCCTTCAACACACACTATTTGTAGCACTTGAAGATCAAGGAGCAGATTCAAAACCCTCCTCATGTATTAATATTCCAGATTACTTTACCTTAACCAAGAAAAATAACCTGTAAGAAAGGGTACACATTGCAACATCATATTTAGAATAATATAAAAGTTCATTTCTGCTACATCACAACGCTGCAGTTAGGCTATCAAAGTAAAAGGAAAATTATGTGAATACTTCCTTAAATTATCTTTGACACATACAAATGAACTTAAGAAACACCTTTTTTTTTTTTATTTAAGGATCATTAGGCACTCATATTGCACATTTTGTAACACAGCTGGGCAAGAATTAACTCTTCTAAAAAGAGAAAAACTTTAATTCGGAGGGGGAGTACCATAGTTTTGTGTAAGATTTGATGAACATCCAACTAAAATAATACACTTTTTGTCAGCAGTGCCAGGATCTCAACAATAGGCACTTGTTTTCAATGCTTTGTCTGGAATTTCAGCTCTTTCGCTCCCTGTTTTGTGACTCTTGTGTGGCAAGATGCTGGGCTTTTGCTAGACTGCAAAGGAAGACAGTATTTAACCTATCAGTGAGATGTCCCTAAAAATCTAATGCCATATTCATTGCTAAATTTCTGCAAATAGGTAATAGATTAAAGCCATTTGTCTCCGTCCCACTCAGTGGACAACAAGGGAGGTGAATCTTTGTGATTGCCCAAAAGAGGCTGTCCTTGCACTGCAGGACCACCGAGGCAGCAGAATCATGACAGTGACTCCGAGGAACAATAACAAAACAATTTATTAGTTGTCCTAAATGAAACAATCAACAAACGGTACGGATAAAGGTGTTATTTTCGTAGGCAATTATTTTACAGCGCGACTAAATTTTGGGGAAGTGTTATTAGAAAAGAAGAAAAGATGGAAGTGAGAAAGAGAGAGATTAAGATAAAGAGAAAAGGTTATCACCACCCGTGGATCCAGCAACACCTCACTGTATAGGTCCAAGTCTTCAGTTCTTCAGTGGTGGGTGCACACCAACAAATATTTTTCTATCCCTTTATAACCTTGAAATACCTGGGTGGCATTCCTGACTTACACAGGAAGTGATGAGCCCCATGAGACAGAAGTAGTGTGACACCTGCCATCTGCCTCCCCTGTAACACAGTCAGCAGGAGCACTTAGCTAAAGAAAAGACAGAGTCCCACCTATGCAGAACTTATGTCTTCCTTTTGTTAAAGTATCATAATCACCAAGGAGCCAAAGGGAGAGCACAGAGACACTGGGAGCAATCAACACTTCTTGCCTCCAGACAAGTCTTTCCAGATCTTATCACCACACAAGGTTTGAGGCACACAATAGCCAGGCTCTTACACCGTTCCTGCAGATACAGGATCTTCCATATGAAGCGTCTATTTTTGCTTAAAAAGAACACATACCAAGGAAAGGATATCTGGATAATAATTTCTTTAAGAAATTCCAGGACTCTCACACAATCGATTAATGTATTGTACATGTACTTTATCCATAAAGCAATGAAACTGTGGCTTTAGCTTGTCAAGGATCCAGCATTACAGACACTAATAACAATGTGTTCTGTGCAAAAGAGACTATGATACTGCTGAAAGTAATTTCTGATATTTACAATTCAGTTAGAAGGGCCTGGCTGAAATTCTTCTTTTCTTTGATTCAATTTAGCTTATATCTTGGCATTTCTTTGTTCAGTATCAGCAAGTGGAGAAATAACTGCGTTGTCTCCTCTTCTCAAGAACTCTAGGGAAAGTGGCTTAGAAACTTCAAACTATGTATTGTGTTCTTATCGTCTTCAAATCTAACCCATCCAGCAATGGAATACTGCTTATAATTAAGTACTATTTAGTGCATTAATTCCATTGGGGATTGTTGATAATTATATCCCAGTATGATTTCCTCAAAGATATCATGCAGGCCATTGATAAACAGCTGAGGAGAAAAATCAGGGGATTAACTGTAATTATTGTAAAGTGGTTTGCTATTAAACTAATTGAAAAAAACATAATTGGATTATGTATGATCTTCAGCAGCTCCTAGACTTTAAACTTTAATTAAATTATCATACTTCTCATTCAAAAAATGGAGTAGTTGAACATTAGCTATTTTTGGTACTAACAAAGCATGAGAAACAAGAGGCAACATATTTCTGCTGAATATAATGCTCAGTGTTAGTATAGTGCAGTAACAAAAGAATGTCTCTTGCTCACTTCAGTCATGTTGAACTTATTTTTCTATTACATTGTATTTAAATATTACTTACTGAATGAAAAAAAGTAGTAACTGACAAAGATTCTCTTCTTAAACAATTAATGATATTAGACTCATTAAGCAAACTTGATTACGTAATTTTGTCTGACAGTTTGTCAAATTGAATTAAGGTCCTTTCGAGAATCAAAATGGAAATGTGTTATTTTCTAGTAGAGATTAACTAGTGTGTTGAACCAAATAGGAAAATGAAACAAAACAAAACAAAACCAATAACAAAAACCCCACGTTATTGTTTTTCTATTTTATTAGACCATAACTGTACTGGTAAAAAATATTATTATTTTCACATGTACTATTATTAAAAAAGTATATGTTTTTAATTAATTTTAACCAAAGAAATAATATATTCATTTCCTTTAAAAATTATTCACCTAAATGCAATTAAAAAAAACAACCAAACAAAAGCATTGTTATTTCACATATGAAGAATATTAAGTAAAATTTCTGAAATAAAAATACAACATTGTCCCATTAATGCATTGATGTAGCTTAATAATAATAATAGTAGCAAAGTGAATGCATAATTAGTTCAAACTAATGATACAATAAAAAGAAAAAAAAATAGAATGGACTTGCATATTCAGAGGAGCAAATATTTTGTGTACATAGGAAGAAGATGTCTGTATGTATATGGGTACTGAGTTTTACAAACATAACAGATGTTCTTTTAGTGTTCATTATAGTTTTGTGCTATGCTTATGGCTATTCTTACATGCTGAAGTGTGTATGCAGTGGGTTATTATAAACAGATCATAACTGTAGAAAATACCTGTCTGTTTTTCATTAAGATGATTCTTTTTTATTTATTTTTTTTTTCATTATGGATGCTATAAGCTCTAATGCTCAATCAGTAAATGCAAAGTTAAAGGTGACCTAACGGATTTCAACAGGAGTCAGTCACCTACCTCTGAAATCTTTTCTCAGTCTAAAGGCAAACCTATTGTATGTGGTGTGCTCAGGGTCATATTCTAAGCTTCTGTTGAGGGATAGCTAGCTCACAATCAACTAATCAACATTTCCATCACATCTCTTAAGAGGTATTAAAAAAAATAATGACATGTAAAATGTTATACTAGATTACATAATTAATGCAAATATTTAATCTACTTTGGCATTACTTTACCTAATCTGTATTTCTTCTTTTAATCTCTCTTTGTCAATTTCTATACTATAAGACCAGCATTCAGAAGTTTTTATCAGGCTCAAAGAAGTTCACTACAGAAGATCTAGCAAAGGATCCTCCACAGAAATTGCTCCAAATAAGTGGGCTAGACAACATCAAGCAGGTATACTGAGCTTCTTAGCCATTACCTGATGCCCTAAGAGAATTAAACTGCCTAAGAGAATTAACCTTCTTTATTCATCCATTTAAACCATAAAATGTTTTACGAAGTCCATACTATCACTGTTAAGCTACTTTTGTATCATCTCCAGAGGTGACTTCAAGCCCACCCACATCCTTCCAACACTTCATCACAGGCTATTAATGTCTGAGTGTTACTGAAAGGTAACACTGTAACTGTGGAAGTGGAGGTGCTCAATAACTTAAAAATGATCAAAAGATTCATGAAAAATAGCTCATAGGAAAGATTGTAGAGATAAGGAGCACTGATTAAAATCAAGGAAGACCTTAAAACAAGAAAAGGAGGTAAGCACATGCAATCAGTTCTGAGAAATAGAGTAGCTAAACCCTAAACTGATTTAAGAGTCAATCAAATTTAGTACAAGATTTCTTATTTCTTGATACACATAAATCTTATTTTATAGGGGTAGATGTTTCAATCTTGAGAAAAATAGTTAATTTTCCTACATCATTTAACTGTAGCCTGTGGTCCCATAGTTAGTGCGGGATCAATTTGGGACTACTCTCTAGAGTCAGATTTGTCTAATATTTCTAACATGGGCAATAAGATTTAAATGTTTATGCTGTACACAAAAGAAAGTGAATGTAACAAGACTAAAATTGGAGTAATATGCTCTTGCTTTTTGGTTTCTTAGCCTTGCAGCTAAGTCCTAAACTATCCAAAGCCTATTGATCAATTTGTCGCACAGACCTGCTGAGAATGTTACAACAGACCAACTGAGACATAATAAAACAGTACATTAACTTTTCAGAAGCGTATTTGAAATACAAGCTAAGACTTAGTGTTTCTCAGAAAGCAGAAGTTAGATATGTTACTTTGAATATCAGTTCAGAGATGAACCAAGAATAAAAATAACACACCTGGATACCATGCAATTCTTCCAAGTGTCAGACATCATTCATCAAAGTAATTTCCAAAAGTAGATACAGTTACAATCTAGTTTTTAGAGCCTTGTAGAAGTACTTCAGCTTTAACTGAGTACAACGATTGAAAATCCCTTTTTTTTTTTTTTTGTCCATGTCTTGATGTATATTAAACAAACCCTAGTAACATTATAATTTTCATCTGATGCAGGACTTGTGACAGACAATCAACAGTGATAGGATCAATGTTGCAGGGGTGTGAAAATGTACAAAGATGATTCCCCCTGTTACTTATTACAGAGCCCTGACTAAGGCTCTATTTTCTGCAAAAAATGAGTGGAATGCACTTCACTTCAGATAAAAGCAGCACTATAATTTATTAAGCAAGAATAATACTTTAGCTAATTAGCAAAATACAGCAAAGAATCAAGAAAGTTAAGATTCAGTTGATGGCAAGGTCACTATATTACTTACTACAAAGCACTTAATAAAAATAAGTGAATGTAACAAAAAAAAAAACAAACCCACAAACAAAAAACCCAGCATGATTATTTTATGAGTAAATTTGTATGCGACTAACAAAAACAATGATTATAATATTTGTACTAATGAACCTATAAGCAATAGAATTATTTTGGTCTGAGGGTATTGATCTTTAACGGGGATTGAGAATGGGGCAGAATGAAGGGGATAAGGGTAGCCCTCCTGTCCAGTCATAAGGTTTAGAATAGACCCCCATTCCTTCTGAACTCCTTCGGGGAATAAGGAAAGATCTACCCCTGGTCCCAGACCGGGTCAATGGCTTGTGTCTAAGAACATGGGGAAAGGATAGGATACAGGGTGTTGAAGTTTGTGTAGTGCTTAGTCTAACACAGTGCTTTAGAGGAAATGATAGCAGTATTCCATTAATACTGATATATTAATACTAAATCAGAATAAAGACTTGTTTATGAAGAATACAATAATTTCTGTAAGATCTAAAAAGCAAATCACACATACACAGAGCTATATATATGCATATACAGGTTAACCTGTGAATGGGAATGGAATTATTCCATGGATTGAAAATTAAATCTGGCATCCTGTGGTCTCCAGGACTTTTGTAAAAAAGTCTTGTAGATCATAAACAGTCACATATCACTTCCTCAGTCTAGCAGATGGAGAGTGTATCTCCCTTCGTTGGTCTTGGCAGACAGACAGTATAGCCTGAGAGCTGTCCCAGCTCAGGGGGAGGTGTGAGACTCAGGCCTGATGAGATCCCAGAGACACTCATGAACAGTATTTACAGGGTTGTGAGATGATTGACTTTGGGCAAAACTATGCTAGCATTTTTCCACTGTGAGCGACAATCTCATGTGTGTGTGTATGGTCCCTCCTTGGCCCCCTCTATTGAGAGTACTCAGGGGCAGTGGATACAGTCCGGGGCAGCCCAGCCACTTTATCTCACTGACTCATTCTCCAAGCCTTAACCGAGAGAGATTGTTTTGGTTCCAGGCATCTCACAAAGTCAAAATACATCCAAAACAAAAATTGTTTTTTGTTTTCAGGAGGCCATGTGATATACAGGTATCACATGACATATGTTGAGTTCTATTTTTCTGTAATGTAAGGGACAGCAATCATGGACAGGTTTTTTATTCAATAGGATACTTTACTTTTAGTAAGAAAAATCAGAACTAGTAACCATATTTTTATAAAAGCATAAAATAGAGAAAGTGTTGACAATTCCATTAAAATTGTCATTTTTCTTTTCCTAAAAGGTAAAAGATTACAGTGACAAAATGGCTTGACAATTAGGTTTTTAATTTAAAATAATCACTTTCCAAATATCTTTGAAAGGCTTACAGGGTAAATCAAGGCAGAAAAGTTGATGCAATGTGTTTCTTCTATTGCCCATGCTCACAATGAAAGTTATTCAAGTCAGCATGTGCTAGAAAAACCTATCAAGCTACTTCATCACAGTACTCTTCTCTTCTACCCAGACATAAGCCAAACATACTGAAATAGAATAGTCAACAATCAAAATTTAGAAATGTCTAAAGCATCATGTAACCTGGTAAATGGATGATTATATATTTCAGTTTCTTTTCCATATCCCTTTCTTTTTCTGCTATTGTCCTTATTTCTGCAGTATGTAGTCATTCTTCCCATGTTTTTCATGCTATAATGAAGATTATATATTATGAAAAATATCTGCTATTTTGACAAGTAAATGTTCTGTTTTCTCCCTCTTTTCCCTGCTCCTCTTTATAAAAACATCAAAATTTTCCATAGTTTTCATATTTTGTAAACAAAAAAAATCTATCAGACTACAATAGGAGAAGCCATGCTAATTTTTCTCGGTGTGGGAATAAAATTTCAAAGAATCCTAATTTTGATATAAGGCTTTCCAAAAATAATTTTGTCATTAAACAGCAATTTCCCAGTTAGAAATAGTCAATAACAGACTGGCCAAATATTTGCACACAGAAAGGTCAGGTACGCATTCAGCAGCAGTAGGGAATGGCTAGAGCCTTCTTTATATTTTCATTTCAGAGATGATGGAGCAGTGAATACACGATGATACAGCCCTTGTATACATCAGAGGAAACCAGCCTTTAAGGTGATTTATGGAATTCTTCTAATAGGTTTGAACAGACAGACTACTGTATTTATCGGTGGGTAAGGAACACATGCAGACCACAGTGTCCTGTAAATGTACACCTGTCTGTTCTCCAACCTTTCAGATTTATTTGGGGATTTTGGTTGCTGTTCTTAGAAATGTAAAGGTATAATATCTGTACTCCTTACAGTCCACAATAAATATTCAGATAAACACCAGTCTGTATTTCATAGAATCATAGAATTGTTAAGGTTGGAAAAGATCTCCAAGATCAAGTCCAAACTTCTACCCAACACCTCCATGACCTTTAGACCATGTCCCAAAGAGCCATGTCCATCCATTTTTTTAACTCCTCCAGGCATGGTGACTCCACCACCTCCCTGAACAGCCTGTTCCAATGCTTAACTACTCTTTCAGTAAGGAAATTTTTCTAATACCTATTCTGAACTTCTCCTGGTGCAACTTGTGGCCATTTCCTCCTGTTGTTAGTTACTAGGGGGAAGAAGCCAACACTGGTCCCATTGCAACCTCCTTTCAGGCAGAAGAGAGCAATAAGGTTTCCTCTCAGCCTCCTATTCTTCAGAATAAACAATCCCAGCTCCCCCAACCCCCAACCTCTCCTCATAAGACATGTTTTTCAATCTCCTCACCATCTTTGTTGCCTTCCTCTGTACCTGCTCCAGCACCTCAATGTAATTTTATACTGTGATGCCCAAAATGACATAGTACTTGATGTGTGGTCTCACAGGGGCAAAATCACTTCCTTTCTCCTGGTGGCCACACTGTTTCCGGTACAGGCCAGGATACTGTTGGCCTACTTAGGCACACTGCTATACAAGGAAGCAGATAATGTGATGCTAGGTTCATTACAGCAAAAGTTGTGTTTAAGTGTAAACAGCGGTGGTCCCCTTCTTTTCTGAACTGCTTTTTGTTTAGCAGTCTCTAAGTGCTGTTACTGAGAATAACAGGTGAACTTTTCTGCATGTCTCTGGAATTAAAATGTTGAACAATGTCACAGTTATGAAAGACGTGTGAGAAGTGATTAGGTTAGAATGTGGAGAAGAATGATAGATAATTTTTAGTTCCTAACTATATAATCCTGTTCATAACAAGCAAATATAAACATTTGCATGATTTGTATTACTTTCTTTAATTTGCTAAATATTTTAAAAATTTATAAATTTGCATTTCAGAACTGTGACCTTGAATACCAAGTCTGAGCTTATAGCAATTTTTACAGCTGAATTATGACCCCTTGAAGACTGGCATTATAATGAAAGTGCTGACACAACCTTTACTATAAAAATGCTGATGTAATAAAATTTATGAGGGGCAGTCAAGTCTCTGGGATGTCTCAGGCGCTGTTATCTTCTGATGCATTTCTGGGTACCACAATGGATCAAAAGATCAGATGATTATATTATTGTAATAGCTTATCAAAACAATGCTGGAAAGAACACCAGAGAGATTTAATTTTGAACATCTTTTAGTTGTTCTTTTGAGAAATACAATATTATATAATTCTCATTGAAAAAAAAAAAGTTAAGAACTGAACTGAGGAATGGTGATCCTTGCAGCCTACAATTATCATTACCTCTTATTCTTACCAAAATGTGGCATGGTCTAACATATTACAAAAAAGATCAAACCACCAATAGGGTCCTTAAAAAATAGTAATCAAAGACGCATGTAATAATGAATTTTGACTTAGAAGGGACTTAAGAGGGACTGCTTTCCCACAAAGCAGGAAAATGTTAATCATATGGTGATAGCCTATCCTTTCAAATACTTCATTCAACTCATTCCAGACAAAGAAGTAAGGAATACATTGCTGTCAGTATGAAAAATATGAACTGGGAAAGCAAACACTACCTCTTCTTTTTGAAAAATACTTGTTAGGAGTTGGAGACTCATTGTTTAGTATAGACTTTGAATTAAAGTATATACTTTTAATTAAATCAAATATTACTGAGTATATACTTTGAAATAAATAAAGAATCCTCCTATTTTCTGTTCAGAATAAAAAATGTTAGAAAATGTATGAAAGATGTGTATGAAATTATATTTTAGAGAGATGAGCAAAACCAGTTCTCACTATTTGAAAATCAACACAATATATTAGGCTCCTACTGAACCCTGTTTTGTGGAATTTTATAGATAAGTATTTTATATTATATATAAAATATATGTTTATATATTTTTATATATACATATGCATACAACTGGAAGTCTATATGAATACACGGCATAAAACTATGTCACACATTTCATATGATTGAAAACAAGTATCTCTGCTACCAGAACTGGTATTGGAAGGCTTTTCCTGTTTTATATTACTAAGAAAACAAAATTAAGTTATTTTAAGCACAAGTAAAGCACCAAACCTCCATAGAATAAAATACCTCCATGAAGTATTACGAAAAGAAATCATGTAGCCTGAAATAGATTTAACTACTAACTCTTTTAGGGAAGAATGGTTAGCTGTGAACACTCAGGTTTGTTTGTACTTCTCAAACAGATTTCATTCCCAGTAGAAATGCTTCAGAGAAATAATAGCCAGCATATCTCTGTAGGCTATTCTCAGTGCCTTTGACCAGGTGGCAAGACTGATAACAATTCACCTTACCTTGAAGAAAGCTCCCTGCCTCTAATTCCCTCTTAGGCATCTCAGGGCAACTGCAGAGCTCCTATCTGAAGCTGTGTTTGGAGGGAGTTCTTTTGGATAAAAGTAGAAGGTTTTCGTCAATAGATGGAATTATAGAATGATAGAATCATTTAGGATGGAAAAGACCTTTAAGATCTTCAAGTCCAACTGTCAACCTAGTGCTGCTGTCCACCACTAAATCATGTCCCTAAGCATTACATCTACATGTCTTCTAAATAAATCCAGGGATCATGAGTTCACCACTTCCCTGGACAGTCTGTTCCAGTGCTTGACAGCCCTTTTGGTGAATAAATTTTTCCTAATATCCAATCTAGATCTTCTCTGGCACAGCTAGAATTCATTTCCTCTTGTCCTATCACTTCTTACTTGGAAGAAGAAACTGACACCCCCCCCACTACAGCCTCTTTTCGGGTAGTTGTAGAGATCAAGAAGGTCTCCCCTGAGCCTCCTTTTCTCCCGGCTAAACAAACCCGGTTTCCTCAGCTGCTCCTCATAATACTTGTTTTCAGGAGAATGATGTGGGAAAGAGTGTCAAAGTTTAGGTAGACAACATCCACAGCTTTTCCCTCATCCACTAAGTGACCTTGGCATGGAAGGACATCAGGTTAGTCAAGCAGGACCTGCCTTTTATAAACCTACTGTGACTGGGCCTTATCACCTGGTTGTACTGTACGTGCCACATGGTGGCACTCAAGATATCTTCTTCATAACCTTCCCTGGCACTGAGATCAGAATGACAGACCTGTAGTTCCCTGGATCCTCCTTCCAGCCCTTCTTGTAAATGGGTATCACATTTTCTAACTTCCAGTCAAATGGAACCTCCCCAGTTAGCCAGGACGAATTAGGGGAAAGAAGCTTTTTTTTTTTTTGCCAGCTTTCAACATACACCCCATTTAGACGTCTCAACATAAAAGAATTTATTTTCCACCTGACTATGTATGCAACTATAAATTATAGGCAGGAAACCTATACATGATATTTCCTCTCTTGCCTCTGAGTTTCGGGAAAGCAAATTCCATTCTGTTTTCTGGCTAGTTATCATGAACTCACTCACTAAAGTTACATTTCAAAACATTGACATTTAAATTTATTTTCAGTGTAGTAGTATGTGCCCTAATTCCATTTCAGTTTCAAAATTATTTGATAGGTCACTGTTTAGCAAGGTGTGAAATAATTCACTGCTTTGCTCCTGGCCTATAGATACCTTTCTTACATTCATTTCTCTAACTACACAACTGAACTTACATAACTGTATTTGCAGAGGAAAAAAAAAATGTTTTTAGTGTTAATTCAATTTGCTGCTTCTACAGATTGTTAATTAACTTTTGACCCACTTTGTGAATATCCAATGGCATTAGTTAGTGTCCAAAAATAACAAACATTAAACATTATGAGACTAAAAGATACATAAAATGTCTGTCTTTACACAAACTGTCTACTGCCATCTTATAATAAGAAGTATTTATGTGAAATATATTGTCTGGAAAATCAATACAACCTTGTTATTATCGTAATTGGTCGTTAGGTGTCATCACCATTGTTACCTGGGAATATGGTCAGAATTGTTCTTACATGTCTTGCAGTCGCTCTTGTTTAAGACATAAATTCTCTTTTGAAATACTATGGTTAGAATACTGTTCTAGGCAAAATTTATCAGTTTTGCACATTTCCCAATTTTTTGTCTGAGCAAATATCTGGGACTGGATTCAAAGTGTCTAAAGATGGTTAATACTGCACAGGAGTAAAGCAATGGCACAAATACAGGAAAAGAAAAAAAAAAAGCAAGGAAAATTTCATGCCGTTACTGCCTTGATTTGTATAGGTTGTGGATAGATCTGCACTAAAACTAAGATTGGCCTGTCAGTCTTAACAACTACAAATTATTTCCAGATTCTTGAGATTGTATTCTCTCCTTTAGGGTTTTACGTTTAGCTCACAAGCTTGCCTTATGATCCTTCATCTAGAGAGCAGGAGGAAAGAGATATTATAGTCCTCATGGCTATACCAAAGATGATTAGAGAATATTTTAATGATAGAAACAGCCACTGGATACCCTTTAGTACTCACTCAGGTCTTATTAATCGGGTATTTCTAAATAGGCACAAGTGACGGACCTGCTGTTTTTTCCATGTCCATTTCTTCACATATTTGCTTACATTACCTTTAGGAGATGTTCAGAGGATAGTTTTTGCTGGTGACTGTAGAGACTGTTCACTAAATTTCATTCCTACAAAAGAAACCATGTATTTCATGCCAAAGATTTTTATTTCTTACTTCTTTCTCCTAATTATTCAGTATTAGGAGAAAAGTTTATTGAGGCGTGTTCCAAAATATCTAATGTTGGATGAGTAGCAAAAAGGCAGATTTTACAGCACAAAAAAATATTCATGACAGATGATAATGTTAGATGTGCAATATTTACTATCAGAAAGACTTGTAGATCTGGAGAGGAAAGAATGCATAAAGTTAAAAATAAAAAATAAAAAATGTCAGAGCAGTGGCTGAATCACTGGCTTTTCTTTTCTGATTTTCAGAATGCACATTCCACAGAGATTCTTACATTAAAGACCAGAGGAAATACTTCAGGAACCTGTGTTCTTTCCCTCTTATTTTCTTCATCCTATCTGCCTCTTTTTAGAAGGTTTCTATCCCTTGGAGGTAGTATCAGAAAATACAATAAAATGATAAGCAGAATATTTCAAGACACAGGTGTTACACTGTGGCAGAAAGGGTGAATCATTATTAAGTATGCGAATACTAGCTGACCATGGGTGCTAAACTTAACAGAAGTTGTACAGTGAAAGATCTCACACTTCTTACACCATTCAGAATGGGACTATGTCAGCTCAGAAGTTATCTAACCAGCAAAAGAATGTGATGCTCTTGAGATTTTACATCAGCTGTACAGAAATGCAATGTCATGTTACCTTTTCTAAACCCCCAAAAAGCTTGTTAGATTTTTGCCCACAGATTAACTAGCATTCTCTAGTGTGTATCATTAAAATAATTACCTTGCAACCACTACAGAAATTGTTCTAAAAAGATTGAAGAGTCATTGTACAGTACTGTATCCTAGGTTCCAGTTAATGCCACGTATCTGAAAAATAAAGAGCACTAATAGTGATATTTCACTGAATTCCATTCTTACTATTGCATATGGTAGTAGAGATTTACAAATCAGTTTATAGGAATGATAAAATTCCTCCATTTTCTTCATAAACATCCAGACATGATAATGGCAATGTATTAATTCAATAATTGGGCAATCTTTTGTGATAAAAATAGGAATTATTCAAGATTTTGTTCATACAGTTCCATGCACATGAAATGATGTGTGTCCATGCCTTTTTACCTTTTCTGTAGCCAAAGGCTTACATCAGGTGTAATTTACTACTGCATTATGACAATTCATGCTACTATAAATTTTTGTAAATCAGTATGTGATCCATGTGCAACTAATGTTAATTCAGTGTCAAATATGGTCTTATCAGGGCAATTCTTCCATAGAGATGTATGCAATTACAATGACAATACTCTTCTATTCATAGTTAGGGACTAAAATATCCTTGCATTCATTGTGTATATCCTGAAACATCTTGGAATATATAAGATAAACTAGGTGCTAGATAATGCCTTCTAATGCAAAATTTGTGTATATTTTCAAATTTAATTTCTTACAGTTGCGGAGTCACCTAAAGCTTTACAATACTTAGAGGGTAGGTAGACACCAGCACCACTGTCCTCAAGCCACATTCTGCCCCAGTTTAGTGGTTTCTGGAAACTGGTTTTATTTGTGCCTCCAAAGGAATTAAGTCAATTGGACCACTGTTAGGACCTTAAATCATTATCTTAGTTCTTATAACATGGCAACCTAATAAATTCCATTTTATCTGCTGACAAAAACAACAACAAAAAAAGAACTAAAAGGCAACTGAACAACATTTGGAATAGGATATTTCTCTGTAGATTTTCTCTGAGGTTTGAGACAGGATATTTCTCCATAAATTAGCCTTGGAGGGTTGTTTCAAACAGCTATCCTGAACTTTATAACCTCTCTGAGGAATATACAGGCTGAATGGCCTCCCAACCCTACAGCCTACTGCCTCCAGGTGAACTTAAGTGCTTTGATGTAGTTCTACTGTCTCTCTCACTCTGTAAGTAAAAATTAAAACAGCTCTATACTAAGCCTTCCCCACAGAAAAGGAGTGACTCAATAATGTCACAACTGCAAAACCATTCCCTGTAGGTATATTGATAGAAGAATGGATTTTTTTATATTTCACATGACTTTGTTGTACATCTTCATTTATCAGAGGAGTGACATTCATTCACACTGTAATAATTTTAAGACCTCGTGAATACAATGAGTGGGTTTATCACTCCAGTTATGTCCCAAACGTGAATTAAACATTTGTGGTATTAAGACTTCCTTTTTAAATATAAGTGCTTTAAGGCCATCTTAAACAAAATTATATAAAGCATCAGATGTAAATATAAAATTAAGGTAAAAAAAACCAAAACAGTAATAGAAATCAATGAACGATTTCATGCTTTAGTATTTTTCCTTTCATAAAGCCTTTCCTCTGTAGTTCTGCCTAGCTACTCATGCCAAAAGAGATGGGGTGCAAAAATCCAAGATTGCAGTATTCTTTAAATCAGCACAAACAGAAAAGTGCACAAACCCTTTGTGCTTGGCAAAGTAGAAGGAAAAAAAAAATATGATTGCACCCAGTTTCTGTGATGATATTGCTAGCAAATTGAGAAAAACATTGCATGGCCTGATCAAAGGAAGTCTGAGGCCCAGTGGAGGAATGACAACAGGCCCTGTAGGTTTGGAGCACATTCCCTGCAAGGTCATTTTGGAACTTTGGGACACTTAGCTCTAAACAAAGAAGTCTACAATCCCAAACAGAACTGTGTTACTTAGAATTAAGTTCACCAATGATAAAGAACTGTTTCATTACATGAATCTAGTACTATTTTCCACAATAATGGTAGTATTTTCAGATGTGCTGGTTAATGGTTCTTAAAATGTACCTAATGTATGATGTGCACTGTCTCTGTGATTTTTACATGAGTATGAGTCAACAAATGGGAATAAGAAGTATTACATATTCTGCTTCCAACAAACTATTTCTCTCTCTCTTCAAGAAATAATATTTGCCACCATTTCAAGGTGATGCTATGAAGCCTTTTTTCCTTTTTCCTCTAGCATTTCACAGGCTTTGTTGTTGTTGGGGTTTTCCCCCCTTTTTAAGCCTGTATAGTACAATAAATGGTGATTAATAATGAGACACTTCATAGTGAAGTCTCTGCAAAGAAGGAAATTGCACAAACAAGCAGAGTTATTTGTCACAACGTGACAAAGTTCAAGTTTAAGAAGCTGCTTGTCAAATACAATCAACCGAACGAGTGATAGATTAGATCTTAATAGCAGTAAAAGCAGTCTATAAACCATTGCCTTCTCTTACAATATAAAGGCCTCTCCTGTTAAACACTATATGATGAAATGCAGTAAATGAAAATAAAGAATGGTAGTGGGTGAACGAATGATGTTTCCTTCTTATCCAGAAAACAGTGAACTGTGTTAATATTTTCAATGCTCAGTTCCTGTCAAGATCCATTTAATTTGTTGATGTTGTAATGTAAAAGGGACCTAGCTAAAAATACATCTAGCCACTTTCATTATTTCTGTAAGGTTACTAATGTTTCAAAACCTCTTTTTAATTCTGCATCCTGTAAACAGCTTTGACAATAATTACTTGGTACTTTTTTTCAGTTAGGCTATTTAAATGCATCTCTGTTTCTCCTGAATGATATAAAATATTTTTTTCCAGGGCAAAATGGAAATGGAATACAATTCCGTAGTTGAATGATCAGTTCATAGAAGAACTGTATTTCTGTTGTTTGGGAAACTCATGTAGTTTTAGTTTATTTCCATTCTGAAACGTAAGCAATGTTTTTCTTCAGTTATTCAGAAAAATAAAATCCCCCAAAACATGAGATGTCAAATCATGCAAAAGATTTCATCTGAAACCTCAAAGTGTTCCTTCTTAGTTACATACATTACTAGTTATTTCAAATAATATATAATAAATAAATATGTATTTTATATTTTTGTGTTACGATGTACTTGAAAAAACCTTGAGTGGTAATTTAGTCCATTTTATTTCCCCATTGCACCATTGGTATGCACTTAAAAGATCACTACTATGTCATTAACTATAAGTTCACAAATGGTATCTCAATTCCTCCTTATTTCATTAATAACATTGTAATTATCTCATAAGATTTATTGATGATGTTATATTATTTGACATAATTTGTACCATTATTCTTTGATTTCATTGAAATTTTAAGCTGCTACTTTTTCATGGATTTACCACTACCTGAATGAACAATCAACATACTTCAATTTAGACACTGCAAATTTCAGTTATAGGGAAGATTTTGTAGCCTAATCTACCCTTTTCCACTTCAGTTTAGCTGAGTAATAACTTATTGCTTTAGCAGTTAAGGACAGGAAAGCATCTCTAGGCTCTAGCAAAATGCTTGCTCCTTTAAAATTATCTTTGCAAAATGCAAGAAGTCACCTAATTTCATTCTTCAGAATTGTAGAATATTGTTATTTTGTGGATAAATACAAATATTGTATTAACTCAAACTGTTGAAGACAGTGCAGTCTGAAAACTGAAGTGCCAGACAGGCAGTCCTAGTAACTATTCACAGTTTTGCTGTGGATCTGCTGTGTGATGTCTTGTGTTCCTACTGCCTTTACACAAAGAAAGTCTGTGAATTAACAGTTACCCACTTTGAGAAGCACTCTGAATTCACTGGCTATCAGTTTCAAAATTAGATCAAATAGAAGAAGCGATTTTGGGATTGATTCTTTACCAAGACTTCATTGAACTTTATAAAAGTTGGCTAAACATCTGGCCAAGCTTTTTTACCTCTTCGGTTGTCAGACCTGCCTTCTCAAGTGCAGATGTTCTGAGTGAAAGAACTGGAAAAAGTGGAAAGAGCTGCACCAGCTCTGAAGAAGCATCACAGAGATAACAGAGGAAGTTGCAGATAAACAGCTGGAATTAAAATAGGAACAGAAACAAAAATATTTGAGAACTCTTACCAGTTTAATTTGAATGGGTGTAGAGTGTTTGCTTGTAAAATTTTACTAGTATCAATGTTTCGTAAACTATGTATGTCATTACATTTTAAAGTCTGATATTGACATTTCTGGGTGTGTTTAAGGACCTTTAAAAAGAAGTGGAAAGAAAGCTCACAGTCAAAAAACATATTTATTACCAGATGATGAAAAGGTATGGGAATTCTATACCTCCACTGTACCTCACAGAATTAGCTTCTTCTAGGTCCTTATTTATTATACAGGACAAAACCAACCTTACAGATACCAGGTATAGTCCGTTCCATTTGCATAATAAAATTTCAAATAAACTTTATACAATAAAATTATTTTAAAACCTGGTCTATTATTTTAAAACTAGTTAAGCTTCTTCTAAAAAACCTCTGAAGATTAATATTCCTAGGTTTATTTACATGACAAATTAATTTCCAGCTTATATCTTTTTATATTTTTTCAAACTAGTTTTCTTCTTCAGTGTTCACCTCTTCTTCATTCCCAGCTAATATAGCACAGTTAACGTTCCTGCTCATCTTTGGTTTGGTTATCACTCCTTCCTGCAATAGCATTGATGTTTTAATTCAACAAGAAATATTTGACAACTACTCACACTATATGTTATTTTTCCATGCAACTTTACAGTGGCAACAAGACATTATTCATCATTCTCTGTCATATCTTATTGATGTATCCACATAGGATAGGGTTTCTTTGGCTGTTTTTTTATTTGTTGTTGGTTGGGGGGGGGGGTGTTTGTTTTTTTTGTTTGCTTGGTTTGGGTTTTTAGTTTTGTTATTGTTATTGTTTTTGCTATTTTTTCACAGATGCTTAATCTTGTACATTATATTCTTAAATGTCATCTGTTTCACAGGTTTACTTTGGGCATTAGAACTACCAACAAATATACGGCCAAGATGGCACCCAGTACTGAAATACGTATTTTTTGTTTCTTGATAATATCTCTAAAGTTGCCTAGAAGACTTCTCAGGCTTTCAGGGAAGAAATATATATTTGATCTCTGAGGGACAGCTTGTGATACATGTTTCCTTGCAAGCACTGTTTGAAACAGTAGACTTACAAGCCAGATAGATTATCTAGCAATTTACATTGCCAGGAAAAATACACACATTCAGGTTCCAAGCTTGCAAAAACTCATAAGAATCCAGTTTTCCTCCGTCTGAAATCAGCTTCTCCTTTCCTGCACTTCTAGGAACATGACTCATTTCAGTTTTAGAGTATCCTAGCAATATTCCATTAGACAGTCAAGAGAATAATTTACCTGATCCAGTTTCACATGTTCACCTTTCCAACTTCTGTATCCCATTTCAGGCTAGTATTGCTTCCAGTATGTTTAAGCATTCTTGCACATGTTCTACAATGAAAGACAGCAGAACTGCTGCAATTTCTGCACACAAGAAAAAGCTTCCTGTCAAAAATGTTCCTGAATTTCTGTACTCTGACATACCTTGCTTATTATCTTCTAGATCTTCACTAAGTGATGTATAGAGCTGGCCACAACTAGTAGAAGTACCCTGTGTGGGCATCCAGACACACTGTGACTCTCATTTGGCAACAATAGTGAATAGCTGTTATGCTCTTGGATTTCTGGCATGCATTTTATTAAATTAGGTCATCGGCTGAGTACCACCATTAGTGGAACATGCATGGAGAATCTCCCAAGGAGAAATAAATACTTGAGTTTCAGTGATTCTGGTGCTTCAAATTAAGCTTTTAAATTAACTCACATTTTTGTCCTTTTTCTCCACTGCTATGGAAATTTACAACTTCTCTGCTTTGCACCAGAGAAATGCCTAGAGTCACATTTAAACACTTTTGCTGACAAAAATGAAATGGAATGCACAGAGTTCATATGAAAATCTGACAACTTTCTGAAACAGTGGTGGGGATTTCTATTTTATATGAAAATCCTTTTCCCTGCCAGACTAGGAGGTAAGCCACCAAATTGTTAAAGAAACTGCTGAAGTAGGTAAATGTTGAGCAGCCCTATACTGGATTTACAGAGATCCTGTATAGTCTGGAGTTGCTACTTATGAACATATCAATTGTAGCACCAAGGACCTGGACCTACCAGTGATGTATGCATGTCTACATGTACTCTAAAACACACCTCAGAGAACTGTACTTATTTGTTGCTGTTTCTTTTGTGGGAACACAGTAAGACAAAAGTTGAAGGTGTAGAAAATCTCACTCTAATTAATAAATAGAGAAACAAATAATTTTCTATATTTGTTGCAATAGGAAAAGAACCTGTACATGCTTGAAGGGTAAATAGGCAGAATCAAATCATTCCTTTCAGCATCTAGGAATATTTAACCAGGAATGGTTTTGACAAAGAGCAACAGGATATGTGGAAATAGTTCATATGCTTTTCAGCAGTGAACATTTTCACTGGAGTCTTTCCTTACCTCATCAGCTGAGAAGAGTATGTGGGCTTTTGGCCTAATAGGAATGCCACCTGAGTCACAAGCTTTCAATTTTTTGCTGCCTGAAATCAGTTCATTGCAGTAAAGGGAGTTTCCAGGAGAAAATCAAAAATGGAAACATGGGCAAATTAGCTTCTCATATATATAAGGACAATTTCATAGAAATTGGACAAAGTGTGTGACTCTAAAGTGTGTTGAATCGACTTAAATCTGCACCTAGAACATCTAATACGGTTAGATACTTCATTGGTTAAAAAAAAAATAAATCAGTAAACAGAACCAGAATAAAATTGTGAAACTCACCTGTCAAGGTAATGGTCTTGTATAGTAAAAACTCAAGATCTTGCACTACAGGTGTGAGAATGTGCAGTAGAATAATGACACCTGAATTGCCAGTTGCAAGTAATTACAACATACTTTCCCATCCTTTTTTTTATCTCTGACCATAATGAACATACTCATGATTTGTAAATATTATACAATAGCTTAGTAGTTCCAGCCTTGAAAATTGTCTTCAAATAACACTCTATATAGAGTGATTTAGTGTAAGTTCAGGATTTGATTAGGTCAGAAAGGGTATTGACACTGAAATAGATAAAATATGCAAGAAAAAAACATCTGTTTCCACTACCTCTGTCTACCAGACAGACTCTGACAGAACCATCACTCTTCAAAATTTTCTAGTTGGCTTCTGAGCCCTCCAGCAGAGGTAACCTTTTAAAAAGACCCAATGGAGTTATATAACAGCTAGTGCTCATCTCCATCGGAAAGGTCCTCTCATCGGTGTTTCTGAGCAGGCTTTTTCCTCTCTTAACAGTGAATGAGGGCTGGAAAGGACAGTTGGTATCACCCCTTAACATGATGATATTGAGAGGGGGCCTGGACTAGAGAAGGTGCAACAGGGAAAGTGACTCTACATCTGTAAAGAAACTTAGCTAGTAAGGCTGCAAAAGATATAAAAATTATCAGAAAACAGAGAAAAATATGGCTAAATACGTGTCAGAGCAAAGACACAGATACCACATCCTAAGCAATATTTGCAGAAAAACAATGTAAGTCATTAGCTGCAGGATTTTCACAGCCAGTCTCCTCCAACCTAAGAATCTCCTTCTCCAACATGTGGAAATGATATGTCAAAGGTCTAAAAAATATTTGAAACATTATCTGATAAGGAGGAACACTGAAATTAAATATATATTTTGTTAAACATTTTTTCAGAAATAAAACTAAAATATTTTTCCTGTTATTATACCATCCACATTTTAGAGCTGACAGGGCCCTGCAAATATTAAGTTCCGACCAAATCTCCAGGTGAAAGAGAGGCCTGGGAATCAAGGCATGTCAAGCATTGCTAATTGTTTTTATATTTGAATAAAGAAAACAGTGTGTGGGGGCTTGTGTAAGGGGTGGGTGTGGGGATGTGGGGGTGGTGTGTGGTATGTATGTCTAAACTTATTTGATCACTGCATTAGCCACTGGTCACTGCTTTTACAAACCTAGAGGTGCGGGTCTTATTCACCTAACATAAATATGCAGTAATCACAGCAAGTACAAACACAGAAAAATGATAATCTAAATGAATTTTAGGATGGTTTTCCACCATAATGGCTAGGTTGAAAAACAAGTAGCAAAACACTCTTAGAGAAGTCAAAATGTATCACATGTACTGCTTTTTACTTACCGTGAGTCTCGGGGGATAATAGAGGTGAAAGGGCTTCAGAAAGGAGAGGAAATGAAGGGCATGAATAAGTGTATAAGCACAGGAAAAAAAAAAAAAGAAAGAAAAAAGAAACAAAACATATAGTGAAGCAGTGACAATAAATTTACAATGTAAAATAACACCTAAAGAAAAAGACATCTGAGAAGGAAGAAGAACATAAGTATGACATTCAAGAGGAAAAAAGTCTCTGAAAAAAAATCAGCTTCAAGGATGCTCAGGTCTAGTTTATTCATCAGGGTATGGTGGTTAGAGTATGGCGGTTTCTCCAGCCAATGCTGCCCAAATTATTGATGTAAAGTTAAATCTTTGAGTTATGAAGGCATCTGCCTAGGAATCCGTTTTCATCTGGGAGCCGAAAAGAGAGCCTGACTACAACAAAAAATAATTTTGAAAAAATTTCTTAAACATAGCCGTCAAATACTGTTATATTCATAAATATTTTAAAAGTGCAAATATGGCAAAACATACCATTTAAAATAGGGTATTTGATCATTTAGTCTCTGCATGATTTGTAAATAGCAGTATTGTATATGTTGATAAAGAAGATTCATGCTAAAAAATTTTATACATGATGTTTAATCCATCTTATTAGGAGGAAAAAAAAGAAATATAAATGGAAAAAAAAATTCGAGGAAATTTTAAGAAGGAGACCAAAGTTCAAATACAGAGTACACTTTCACAATGCAGTTCTATGGTGTTCTAATAAAATGGATTTAATAACACTCTGCAACTTTTATATCTGTATGTCTAGACTATTACCCTATTAAATAGGACCAATAAGGTCTATTTTTTTCATTTTCCAGTACATGAACTTCACCTTTGACTCTAAAGTTTGTTATTTATTAAGTGATTGTCTTTTTCCCTGTGATAATACCTGTCTCAGACATCATGATCAGGTTTATTTAACCTTAATTCTAGAAAAGAGTGGTTGGCTAATATAGTGACATACACAACAGGTTAAAGAAATCAGCCAGTCAGGGAACTAAAGTGGAAAAAAAAGTATGAGCTGGGCATCCAGCTGAGATCATTGTAAAGATGTATTTCACTTGTTTGCTTGCATAACTTATCACTGGAGACTACAATAATGGAGAAGTTTTGACATTTCCCACTAATTCTCTCTAAATGGGTGAATCCTCTATCATCTTCAGAGTGTTATTTACTGACATGGATATGCCAATATGGCATTTTCTATTTTTACAGTATCAAAAACTTAATATACTAAATCATAACTAATCAGTTATTTTCTTTGACTGGTATAGTAATCAGTCCTTATACTATTCATATCTATTAAATATATAACTCTTAAACATCATACTTTTAAAATAATGCTCATGAACTAACATGGACAGTCTGACTGATGAAATACGTAATTTTAAGTCTTATCCTATTACGCACTTTCTGTTTACATATTTTACCATAAACACTGAAAGGTATGGTAATACTCATAGCAATTTGATTTTTCTTTCAGGAAGACAGCAGAAGCACAGCTGATCATAAAAGTCTGTTTATCTAGTCTCATTAGTGACATTTTGATTTCTTTGAAATAGGCACTTTCTAGGCACGGGTATTTCAGACACAAGCCAACTTCTATTAGCAGGCAGGACTGCGAAGCTGCAGGCTAGGTAGGACTGGAGTAATGACTCCTGTGATTGGCACTGTTAATGACTTTTTCCCCGGGTTCCTGTCCGGCTAGTATTCGCTACTTTGCTCTGTACTCTGGCTTTTTACACATTACATTGAATCAGTGAAAAAAAAAAATTAAATTGCAGAACTCTACTGTTAATCTGACAAATTCTACTAAAGATGTTGCTTTATGAAGCCATGAAAGTTTTTTTTTCCAAACAAGCCTGCCAACCACACGAAGAAATGTGTTGTTGTTGGACTAGAGACAATACATGAAGACTAAACTCCATAGGAAAGCAAAGAACTTCTTCCTTTTTTTTTTTTTTTTAATGAGCAATGTCTTGTGTGAAATGAAAGATCTAGAGATATTAGTATCTCTATTGATAGAGGTACACAGTTTTAAATTGTCCTTGAATGTTACAAAGTTTCTTCTGAAATTACTACAGCTACGTATATGAAAGATGGAGTGTCATTACAAAAGAGTTATCATATTATCTACTTCATTCAATAGGCATTCGGTCTAAGCTTGTAATCTAAACAATTTACAGAGTCTGTAGAAAGAATCCAACACTTCCAGAAGGGGAGTCAGCCCTCTCGGGTTGGTGCCTAAGACAGGGGAGATAAATTATGAGCTAGAGATGTTTCAAATGACAAGAGCAAGAAATAAGATAAATAGCTTAGAACAGTTGCCAACTGTCAGACAACTAAAGTTAAGTAAATCTCGCATTGAGTACCTGCACTAAACAGAAAAACTGAGTTGAAGAACCAGTGTTGCTATGACCAAACATGCTTAAATTCAGTGAGTTTTTTCCCTTTTTCACATACCTCAAATAATGAAAATATGAATGTCGTGTTTACTACATTCTGCTCTTTCTGTTTCATCCATTACTTCTTATAAGAATAAAGGTAGCATTATGTAGTTACATGGGGAGTCTGTTTTGAGAGTTTTCCACGTCTTCATTGAGAAAATAAGATTTTGCTTTGGCCATGCAAACTCCTTTGTTGCTCACTAATCTTATTCACACATTAGGCAGGGCTTTGCAAAAGCCCAACATTAAACTTCAGAACTGCAGAGAGAATTCTGGAGGCTTTTCAGATTTAAAAAATCTTTGATAACCGGGTCTGGTGACCCCTTTTCAGTGCACACTGGGGTCACTGGAAATCTTTGCATTTACTTCAACAGGCTTTGGATAAAATCACACATACTCCATCTTTCAAATACATCACTGATTATTTCAAAAAGAGTTTTGTAATATCAGAATTGAAGGAAAATTTGAAGTGACTGCACAGAGATACCAAATTTCCCCAGACCTTCTGCTTAAACTGAGAATATATGAGCTCCACTATGTTTCTATACTGAAATTGGTTTTGCTCTTCCATGCTAGAAAACAAATGTGTGTTTAACATTCTGCAGCTGTCTATGCAATGCTGATCTGCAGCCAGAATGAATAATTCTAAAAGGCTGATGTTTGAACACATACTATAGCACAGCAGAATTAAAGGTGAAGGTTCAAGTGCTGCAATTTCAAACTATTGATCAATGGTAATTTTTGGCACCCTTGGGTTAGTCGTGCTGGCATATGGCAAGCAAGCAAGCCACAAAGGTTAAGTATGAATCATCACTACCCACATTACTCACCTTATTTAGTTTTCTTAGATTTACAAAAGTGTTGCTGTTAGGTTGTCTTTCCCCTGTGCTCTTGCTGTGTGCACCACAGCAAGGCATATCTTGAAGGCTATGTCTTCTGAGAATGTCAAATTACAAAATCACAGAATTATTGAGGCTGGAAAAGACCTCTGAGATCATCAAGTCCAGCCTATGACCTAACACCATGACATCAGCTAAATCATGCCACTAAGTGCAGCATCCAATTTTTTCTTAAACACCTCCAGGGATGACAACTCCACCACCTCCCTGGGCAGCCTGTTCCAGTGAGAATTCTCCAGAGAGAATATTGAAAAAGGAATGCCATTTGCCTCTATTATTACCAATCCATTGCATACCCTGAAGAAAACCATGTACATATTACTACTACACCTAATGACATTAGGGAAGCCACAGATTATGTTCCATCTACACTCAACTTTTCAAATTTATCATCAAAAGATTCCCTTATCCTATAGGGTATTTGTTTTTATACCTAGAAGCTACAGAAAGAACACCATGTCTCATCAGCTGCATACTTACCAGACCTTGTTTGTTAAACATACTTGGGTTAATACTCATTTGATAAGGTTTTGAGAAGGATATTGAGTATATTAAATGGTGCAGCTATGTTACTTTATTATTCAGCACTAACCCATTCACTATGATGACATTTAGGATTACTCCTTTCTTCAGGATTCCTGTCCTTTTGGACACCATACAAGATCTGTCTTGGGTTCATTTGTAAAAATTTCAAGCATGATTCAACTGTTTTCAAAAGCAAATATATTAGGAGGGGAAAAAATATTTTGCCTTTCTGTAGTCCTTCTGTAGTTTCAGTAGGAGTGGTTGTTTTATTCACTTTGTACTCTAACTGATCTATCTACATTGTAAAGCAGTTGTTCATTTGTACACTAAACCAGATGTCATTAGTTTTTTAATAATATATATAGCCTGTAATAAAGTATTGTCATAGCTAATGACAGGCAATAAGTTTTGTACTGAATTTGCAAGGGTCCAGGAGTGTGATTTGTCAGACTTTCTCTCTATAATGTTCACCTGACCTGCCTGCAACTTTGTTTTACTTGGTTTACCTGCAACAGTAATTTCTGTAACTTAGCAGGTGTCTATGGTTAATTTGTTTAATTTTATCTTCATATGGTACAATCATAGCTTTTTATAGACAGCAATAACAAGCAGTTATTACATATATAATGAGATATTTATGATGTTATTTATATGATGTTACAGTGTAAAGAAGTACAAACCTGGATACTGGGAGCCTTAAGAAAAGAAGAAGCAGTGCAACACAGAGCAGTATACACATGGGATGTGCACAGGCTGGCACTGGAGACTATAAACAAGTCAACACTATGCATAGAAAAAAGAAATAAGAATGTTTTCCCTTTACATAGTTCCATCAGGGAGAGAGGGATAAAAAAAAAAATGGAGGGAGAAAAAGGAAAGGAAGACCCTTTTCATATACACAAATCTTCATATACACAAACAGGCCTACAGCATTTGCACATTAAGTAAACTAACACGAATGGCAGCAAAGAGTGGATTTTTGCTGGAAGAAAGTTACAATTCTTTGTGTAATGGGGAAAGTGTGGACATCAGAAAGTCAAGGATTGAACTTCAATTTTTTTCAAAGAGCTGATGCATTCATCATAATTACATGACTATTGAAGTCTCTGGCGTCACATGTGCAGTACATAAACTATGTTCCGTTCTACATGAGATTATTTGAATTTCTCATATGCATAGCTTAAGTTTGAATGTCCTCAATTTACAAGCTCAGTTTGAGGATAATCTCAATAGCTTTGTAGTGCATTTGCCTAATGAATGAGCTGACCTAGCATTGATGGGATACAGTTCTGTTTGGAAAAAAAAAAAAATAAAGTCTCCAAAACATTGAAAAGACTCTATCCTTTCTTTTCCAGAATTCCAAAGAGATATATCTAATGTAACACATTCACTAACCTTTATCATAGGCATATAGAAGAGGTAAATTAAATTATATTTTTTGTCTCTATGGAGTTGTTCAAGGTAATATTTTTCTAGCTCTTGGGAAAAAAAATTCCTAACAATTTTCTTTTCTGCTTTAACCCTTTTGCCATTTGAAGGAGGAATTTATTTTTCTTTTCTCTTTCATTAAAATCTTTATCCTACAGGGATTCAGCACTACAGTTTCCCTCTCCTTGAAGAATGCCTCCATTAACAGGTTGTAAAACTATCTGAGCACAGGCTACAGACTGAGATGTCTGTTCCTACATCACTACGTATTCTACTATGAAGTGTGTAATAGGGAAAAAACTAAATCTATATAGTGTCTTCTGCCAAAAGAGGACCATGTCCACTGAATGCTAGTCATATATAATTACCTCCCTTCCACTTTCATTCGGTTAGTTATTTCATGTAATGTAGAACAAAATAAGCTGCTATAGTTTTTCAACTCCTGCAAACCTTAAGATTAGCATATACTGGGAAAAAAATGAATTAAATCATTTCAGGAAGACATTACTCCCTGTATTCCTGTACTGTTGATATGTATTCTAGATCAAGATTACGCCACTAAAGTGGATGTAAGCAATTATGTCCAAGTAGCAACTTAAGGACCTAGGTGCAACCCTCATACAGGCACATAAACTGATACAAATTTGTATCTCCTATTGTACTGACTTTAGTTTTGTGAATTCTGCTTTCACACCTGGGTAAATACTTAAGGTCCTGCTCAGTTCAAAGATAAATCCTTAAAATTCTACACAAGATCCTACCTGAACAGCATTCTAGTTACTTAAAACACTTTTTCAAAAACCCTCCAGTGATTTAGCAGGATCCTTGAAGTCATAGCTAAGTGACTGACAAGAGCTAAAATTTACTGTTGTTTTAGCTCAATTCATGAAGTCTGCTTTCCATTTATCTGTCCTATCTTCCCCATAAATATAGAGAATCCAAAGAAATAAACATAGAAAGAGTTAACAAAGATAATAGAAATCATTTCACATTGTTTGAGATAACTATTAAAACAATATGCTTTATTCCAACTGATATCAAAATGTTTTCATTGTCCTGCAGTGAACCAAACAGTTCTGTCAAAAAACAGCTTCCTGTTTATTTCACTCTCTCAGTAGGAAATAGCTACAGCCAACTATCTCTTATGTATCTGTCCAAAGCAATCAATAGAAAAAACACAGCCTCCAATCTTCCTAGACATTTGTAAACATATACTTATTGTAGCTATCAAATTCCTCAGAAGTTAAAGCAGGTGCTGAACAAGAACAGAATATAATCTAGAATATTTTTTACATATTCCTGTATTTAAATATATTCTGGAAGATAATGTGGGGTTTGAATTATTTATTTTTAAATTAAGGAAAAAAAGGGGAGGGGAAGCAAAAAAAAAAAAAAAAAGAAACTTCAATATTAACAGTATCACTGTTTTTTTTTCCTGTGAAGCAATTAGTCCCTTAGGAGTACAATGGAAGTATTTCTGTCTGCTGTACTTTGCAATCATCCAGAAACTGAAAGTTTTATAATAAAAGATGACTCCCTAGCCTTAGTTGATGAATGACTATAATTTTCCATTGGACATCCTGAATCATCTAGCTTGCTACAGCAGAGCAGCTCTCTAACTCTGAATTGAAGGTATAATTCTAGAATGTAAGACTCCACTGTGGAAGGATAGGACGTTGGCTGTGAATCCTTGACATCCAGGTACTGTTGACAAAAAAAAACCAAACTAGTATTATTTATTTACAGAGAAGGTGATTCTGAAGTGAACTTAGTCATTTTAATGTAGAACACAAAAATCTAATTGGAGTCCAGTAGAAGATATACAACAGGACAAAGCAGAGCCCAGGAATGAGCAATCCACAGATCTCAAACATAAAAACATTATCAAGGGTATACTGCACTAAACAGGTCAAGACATACTGACACATATTAATAGCATGGGAGTAAGTTTACAGGGCTCTAAAGCCCAGGTAAGGAAATTTCTACTTGAACTCTTGTCTCATAGACAGAGGCTTCTATATTCTGCAACTGTTCTATAGGCAATCTTTCTTGCCATTCTTCCCCAGAAATAGGAATTTGGAAAAAATGAGTCCAAAATAAAAGGGATTGTCGGTTATTAAAGTAAAAACAACAAAACTCTGACTACTCAGAATGAAAAAGTAATTAATATTTTATGTATAAACCACTGCAAAGATCTAGCATCAGCAGAACAAAATAGTATGAAAACCAATATTTTTCTAACTGAAACTGATTTTGGAGTTCACAGTTTTTGAGCCTACTGAAATCAATGACAGAGATCCTACTACGTGGGATGACAACAGCCCCAGAAAACACTATGGTCTTGGGGAAGAGTGGCTGGAAAGTTTCCTGGCAGAAAAGGATCTGGGGGTGTTGGTGGACATCCAGCTGAACATGAGCCATCAGTGTGCCCAGGCAACCAAGAAGGCCAACAGCATCCTAGCCTCTATCAAAAATTGTGTGGCCAGCAAGTGTAGGGAAGTGATTGTGCCCCTATACTCTACACTGGAGAGTCCACAGCTTGAGTATTGTGTTCAGTTTTGGGCACCACAGTGTAAGAAAGACATTGATATGCTGGAACAAGTCCAGAGAAGGGCAACAAAGCTGGTGAGAAGTCTATAGAACATGTTTTATGAGGAGCGGCAGCTGAGGGAACTGGGATTGTTTAGTCTGGAAAAGAGAAGGCTGAGGGAAGACCTTATTGCCATCTACAACTACATGAAAGGAGGTTGTAGTGAGGTCAGTGTTGATCTTTTCTCCCATATGACTAGTAATAGGATGAGAAGAAATGGGTTCAAGTCATGACAGGGGATATTTAGACTAGACATTAGGAAAAATCCCTATTCTGAAAGAGTGATGAGGCATTGGAACAGGCTGCCCAACTGGGTGGTGCAGTCACCATCTCTGGAGGTGTTCAGAAAATGTGTAGACGTGGCACTTCAGGACATGGTTTGTTGCTCATTACAATGTTAGGTAGACAGTTGGATCTGATGATCTTGGAAGTCTTTTACAACCTTAATGATTCTGTGATTCTGTAGGTGGAATCTGGATTACACTACCCACCCATATGTAGTAATCTCATATATTTTCCATTAATTTAAAAGTCTTCAGACCCACACAGAATTAATAGAGAATAAAACAATCCAGATTTAAGTGGATGAGAGTTATTTCTTACCAAGTAGTAGAGCAGTGGTTTTTTTTGACTACTAGCCAGCTGGTCAGCTGTTTATTGATTCACAAAGTAAATGCCAGCTTCAGCTTGGAAAGTACTGAATGCCCCAAGATCCTGGCAAGCCAATCACACTTGGCAAATTTTCATATTCACTTGCCAAGCCAAAATCAGACAAGTGAGAAAGCAAACACTAAGCCTGTACTAAAATCTGTACTAAACAGATTTTTTAAAGGGTGGATGTGTTATAAATTATGAGTCCCTTATCTAACATGTACAAAGTACGGTTGCAACTGGAGGTTATGTGGGTGGACTGACAAATACTCATTCAGCTTCCATTTAAGGGCAGTAAGAAAAGCTTTTTTTTTTTTTTTTCCCAAATGTCAACAAGCTCATGACCACCTCTATAAATAAGCACCAAATGGATTTTGTGGGATAATTTGATTTCCATTAGATTCCATCTTCAAATATTAGTGATGTCTGATTATCTTATTTTTACTTCCAACAAACAGCATCTGCTATGAAATGTAGACTTGTGAGAGTGCTGTGTTTTAAATGAAAAATTAACTGAAGGCAAAACCCTAAGAGCAGTTTTCAGCTTTTAGCTGACATTCAGAGCTGCATTCCAGCAATGATGGTTTTATCTGCACTGCTGTAACAGGGACTAAAACTGATATTCAGGTTTCCTGAAAGTAGCACTACAAAGCATTTAAAATAATCTTAACCCTGTATGTTTAATAAATTTGCCAGTGTGTAATTGGATTAGCTTCAAAAAAACAAAGCATTATTCCTGTCTATTGGGAAGATACACAACTGAGAAACAGACCGGTCATTCCCAAAATGAATGTGTGAAATTTCTGCTGCAACCTGCAAAGAATAAGAAACAAATATTTAAGGAAACTATAGCTTTGAAAATCTACAGGCAAGACACACTAAACTGATGATCTTTAACATGTTCTTTTATGAATTGCGTTTAAAGTTTATAATAAATGGAGAAAATATATTTCTATGCCTTATAATCATATGTCTTTAAAGACACCATGAATTATGCAAATTAACTTAGTACAAAAAAACCCAGTACCTGTAGTATTGAGTAGTTCCTCAATATACTGGTTTACATTTGAAAGTTGATATGGATACTGAAATATACTAAACTTCAATGGTTCCCATCCATTGTTCTTTAAAGTACATTAAAGTAAAGTATTTTCATGACTTACTACGTAATTTCAGGAGGTCCCTTCATGAATTATTCTCAAATCAATTTTTTTGAATATTTTATGTTAGGTAAATCTAGAACAAATAGCACCTCCAAGAACCACACATAGTATTTTTAACATCTTTCATTTGGATCACCTTTTGGATAAAACTGTAGTTCTACACCGGAAGTGGCTATTTGCAAATTTGAATAATACTTCACCATGTGTTTTCCGGCCCAAGTCTAGTCTATTCAACAGAACATGACTTACTTTTCACTTCTCTAGTCTGCAGGTAATACTGCAAAGATGAACTACTGCAAATTTATTTATTTATTTATTATGTCCACCAACAGAATTATTTGGTAAATTGCAATGGTATGCCCATATGTTCACAATATTATTATACTGAAAAAAAACTCAGATTCTAAAGTCAATTTCACTTAGCTCTAGTCTAAGCAGGGAAACAAAGTGAAAAATACTTGGTGATGTATTTTCTAATAAAGCATGAAGATATCCTCAAGCTGTTGGTGGAAAAATGTCACTTACTATCAAATCTGCTACTCTAGATATCAGAGAGGGAAGAGGTACCTAATAACAACAAGAAACTAGGTAGCACAGGTAGCTTTCTGTATACCTGCCACAGAAGAGGGAATTTCATGTTTCAAGAAACCCAGGCACAGAGGGAAAAAACCACCTAGGACATCAGTGAATTGCAAATCTTACACAGACATGGCTCCAGAGCCTCAACACCTTTTGTTCCTAAAATGGGTAATGGTACCACATGGAAGAAGCTGCAACAACACAAAGCTTTCTAACTTTTATTTCCAGATCAGCCTCTTGTGGTTGGCAATCAAGTTTGCATATAACAAACAATAACAAAGCTGAAGAAGGTTTGAGATAAGGAACTATCTCTGTGACTGGGAATTTGTACAGCCATTTGTTGTTTCTCAAATAGCAGCATTTTTAAAGTTACTTTTATTTTAAGTCTAATCAGACACTGACAGCAGGGATTCTGGCCTCTTGTTACCAGGTACTTAAAATATTTTCTTATAAAAGTTGCTTGAGTAACATAATTACTTATGTGAACTCTCAGTTATACAGCTTTATTCTTTTTTATTTATTGTACATCTTTATCTACACATCCATTGATACTTGTTTGTCTATATACAACCTTATTGACTTCACTGAGAAAATTTGGAGCATTTAAAGTTTAATGTAGGTGAATCATTCTAGAAAAGAGATCATATTTATGAATTGTATGCTTTGCATAGACTTTTCTTACACTATTAATGTATGAAATAACTATATGGGATATGCAAAAAAAAAATCCTGTAATTGAAGCTTTGCAGACATCCAAGAAAATTATATGAAATTGCAATTTCACTGATTACATATATGCATATATGCATGTACATGAACACATACAGAAACTTGCTGACAGAATCAGTGTTATCAAGCTTAGTTTTGTTTAATTTTGGAAAAAAAAAATCGAATTGCTCTATTGAAAATGTGTATTCAGAGATGAATGCTTTTTAAATGGATTAAGGGTGTGAAGACCATATTGCAGAAAATTTTAATTCAGTTCAAATTTTCATATATATACACTTTTATGACAGAATTGCATCTCAGTAGATCGGTTAAGTCTATATTGAAAGAAATTTATACCAAAGATTCTGTAAACACTTTGATTTTGATTTGGTTTTATTTCAAGAAAGGAAATGGGGAGGGCATACATAATACAAAAGTGGCTTTGTACATAGGATGATAAGATTTTGTGTACACTCAGTAGGTGCATAAAATAGAACATGAGCCTTTCGTTCTTGTTATTAAGATCACTTTTTAAGTTCCTAATTTCTAAATGACACAGAAGGAGAGAAATTTCTTCTTTTTCCATCAGATTTCTCCATCTTCAAGCAAACAAAGTGCTGAAGCAAAAAGTAGAACCAGAAAAACTATAAACCAGAAAAACTGTCAGTGTCAGAGCAAAGGGAAGATATGATCAGTGTCACATATGCAGAAACTGAATGAGCATAACTGTATCAAAACATGATTCACTCCATTAATACTATGCTTCTGGGCATTACAGCAGTATCTTGGAAATTTAAATGGATTCAATCAACCCTACCAACAGTCAAAATATATTCTCAGTCTATACTGTCTTATTGTGATACAGCAGCTACAATAGTCTTTCAGAGAGATAAAAAATTAGAAGTTTGAATACTGCTTTTCCATATTTCATCAACAAGCCTACAGAAGTCTCTATGAAAATATGATATGCCTTCCCTTGTGTGTACGAAAGCAAACCCTGCTGTACATAGCTGTGACAGTCCAGATTCATGTTAGTGTAATACAAGAACAGTATTTTACTCTTTAGGGAGCCCCAGTACGGCAGATGTTCTTATTTCAGAATAAGACATTGTAGGAAAATTACCATACTTACTAGTTTGTTATACTTAGAGATGAGGATTCTTAACCTGCTCTTAAAAATCTGTAAATATTTGATAACAATGGGATCTTCCCAATTGCAAATTCTATGATACCTGCTTTTGAAAATACAACTTCTTGTTAGTGAAAACCAAGAAGCCTGATACATTTACCTGAGGGTATTTCTTTCTGTAGTCTGTTAAATGTTTTCTTTACTTTTGTTTCAGTGTAGTGTGAATGACATTGCAAACACACTACTGTGACTGTTGTGGAACAACTAATATATTCAACATTAAAAAAAAAGTCAAAATTCTATTGTCATTACTAACAGGAAAAAGACAGGGATCAAAGAAAAATAAAATAAGATAAAAAACATATATAAAATCAAAGTCTGAAAAAACTTTTGCAAATAAAAATCAAAAAATATGTTAATAATTTATTTATCAGACATAAATTTTGTATGAATATATTTTTGCACACCTGGACAGAAGTTATTTTGAAGTGAAGGGAAGGCCAAACATCAGGAGCAATTTCTGAGTGGTAATTACAGAGAATTTTAAGACTTTCTTAGTATATTCAAAGCTGTAAGGACTGTGGGACTGAAAAATGAGACAAACCCAGTTCTGATGACAAAATGAAGTTCATGGGGAAGAAAGGACTCCTTGTTCAGTATTTTGTTAGAGGGTTATGTACTCGGTCTCTATCAATGTTCAGATCTCATTGCTATTGCATATATGTCAGCAATTTTTCTGAGAAGACTGAGAAAAGAGAATAATTAAATTGCTAATGTATACAAATTAATGTGTATAAATGTTTATTGTTCATATTAATACATTAACTAATGTAATGATGATACTAGAGTAATTATTTCCTTACTGCTTTACTTACTGTCTCAATTATTTACTATGAAAAGGTTGTTACAAATATTACCCTCTTCTGTTTAATTCTGAATTGTCCTTTTCTCTCATACAATAAAGTGTTTTGATTTATTAAATTGTATCTTACAAATAGATTCAATCATCTAATCAAAATGTATTCCCTGTTTAAACTCATCATGGCAAAGCATTGTGCATGAGTGATCAGCAGTATTCCTCACAAGTTACAGTGTGAGTTCTCATATTCATAACTATTCACAGTCAATGGCTTTGACTATGCAAGCAGTTCTAAATTTTATAGACTATTATTTGAATAATTTATATTTCAGTTATCTGGCTCATCTGAAATATGGGGAAAAAAATATGGAAAAAACCTAAATACTGGAGGACAATAGAAGCCGATGTCTGATAGAATGCCTCTTCTATAAAGAACTAAGGACAATATATTACATGACTAAAATTTGAGTTGCTGTTGTATGATTTTACCTCACAATGAAGAATTTATGTTATTTATAGTAATGTGATGTTTTGTTTGTGTTTTTTTTATGTAACTATTCCTTAGTGTTATTAATTTTTCAGTAAAATAGATTAAAACTAGCTATGTCCCAGGATATGCTAAGCAGCAGAAACCTAGTCATGGAAACTCCAACAGCAATGCAATGGGCTCTTTCCAGCAGAAATTGTATGTCATTTATGCTTCTCTGATGCTTGCCACATGCTTTCTTAGCCTATCAAACCTGCTAGCACAGAGATAAATTTATTGTAAGTTTTCATTTGGCTTTTATTTGTCTTTCTTTTAAATTCAGAAAAGCCTGGTTTTCCTGGTGTCATGAGAATGGTACAAACAAAGCTTGCTCCACCAGCTTCAGGAGCTAAACACAGCAAATGCTATTTTTGCTTTTTGTCTTTTTTTTTTTTTTCTTCCTGAACTATCACAGCAAACTCCATTTTTTAAAGTATCATGTCACTACATGTACAAGAGTATTAAAGCCCTTATCCTTTGGTGACATCAGTTCAAAAGTCAAATGGGCCAGCCAGTACTGAGACACAGTCAACGTAAATTTTTGTTTTTTCACATCACAGAATCAGGACATTTGGTGATTTCTGCTCCATGGATGACCAAGAAAAGCTATCAGGCTGCAATTAAGGGCTATGAATTCACATAGACCTGTCATGAACTTGGACAGTGATTGTGTCTGCTATTCATGACCCAGATTAATGACGTTTCCCCACTACTTTTGGGAGAGTACATGCACTTGAGTAATTTAAGAGCAAAACTCTTCATGTCTGTAGCTTAGTGCTGCATATGTAGGTAGCTCATCTGTAGCTGGTTTAAATGGGATTGTGATGTATCTCTTATCATTTGTATCTGATACATCAAGCTGTTACGAAGCATGTAAATCTGTAAGCCAGGTTCACAGAATTGATGTTATTTTTAGTACTAGTATCTTTAATATGAGAAAAGTTGATTGAAAGGCTTATTTTCCATTGTTAAAAAATTTCCAGAATCCTTGTGGGAAGTAAGGAGGGCAAAAAAAGTTTCAATTCAGAGCAAGAATATTAAGATCTTCCAGCAAAATGGAAATATTAAATTTATCAGGAAAATACCGTGATGAGTTGCTTAGTTTTTCTGGTTTGGATTTTGTTTTTGTTGTTTTGTGTGGTTTTTTTTTCTATAAAATTATACTGTGGAGAAGTTATCCAGATGAAATCAATCCAGAGTACCTTCATTTTCAAGATCCAAAATGTGACAGCATTGTCACAGGCTTCTAAGCATCTGGCATCCTGTTTTTCCAGTCTGTCTGAGCTCTTTACAGCAAACTACTCATAGTCAATAATGATCTTCTCGTTGTGCTTTACTTTTTGTTTTGGGGTTTTTTGTGGGAAGGCAGATGAATGGAAACTACTTTTTATTCTTTAATCTGTATAGAATTAGACTGAAGTAGAAGTAATATTTTTTTTTTCTATATTCTTATGTATCATCCTGGATAATACTTTACAAGAAACAAGGAAATTATATCTAATTTGTTCTTCCTTGTATAAATGAAACTTTTATGCCTTGGATAATAATAATAGTAATATTAGGGTGGACTATATGGTCTTTAAAGGTGTCTTTTAACCCTTCAAACCCAAACCATTCTCTGATTCTGTCAAAAACATAATGAAAGTAAGGAATTTACAGGTGTTTTTCAAGGTTGTTTAGTTTTACTTTATTGTTTAAGATATATTTAAAATGCAATATTGATCAAAATAAATGTTTAAAATATTAAAATTAATAGCTAACAATAGACCCACCAGGTTCCCATAAAATTTCTAGCACTGAAGTGTCCCATAATGTTGTATAAGACAGATAAACCTATCACTCAGTAAAATAAAAGGAGGAGGCTGGTAAATATAAAGATTTATATTTTTTTTCAGGAGGTATACATTATCTAGAGATACATCTGCATCAGCTTTTAAATGCTCATATAACATTACCTCACTGACACAGACTTAAAAATTTTTCTGCTTTATTGCACAGATAACCACTAGATATTTTGAAGTTGAAGACCACACTCCCTGATATGCATATGCAGAATGAGGAATCATATTTACATTTTTGTCTAATAAGTCATGATGGATCAGAAATTTAGACTTTAGATTTACATTCTTTTATATTTGGTATGTGAACATGAACCAAAGTGATAAATGCATGTGTGTACTGACCTCAAATAGGTGAAACAGGAATGATGGACAAGCGGTATTTTCTGGTTCTGCCTGGCTACAGCAGCCACATCAAGTCCTTCTGCCCTTCTCAGTGCCCTGTTTTCTCAGGTGAACAGAATGGCCCACTTTTTAATTATTCCATGGTATTTATTCAAACATAATTCCTGCATACAGTGCTGTAATAAATACCAACATGTAGCACAGGGTGGGATCCAGCAGCCAGCACTAGGAGTGTTGCCCCCTAAGAAAGGTACTTTGCTGCTGTTCTAGGTAGTCACAGAATTTAATGTCTTTATCAAATAAACAGATAACCAGAAAGGTTTTAAAACTAAAGAACTTGGAATGCTAGTGAAGATTTTTATTTTAAGTGCAGAATGATCATTTTTAAGACTTCCACATTGAAGTTTTTAGGTTTAAATTGAATATCTGAAACTAGCCTAAGTCTAGGTACATGTTGGTAGATACATCTAAATAGACCATGTAAATTTTGCTCTTTAAAGAGTAAGGAGTTAGTTAAATTTACTTGGTTCCTGGGAAAACTACCAATTAAAAATCTGAAGTAATCTTCATCAAAATTAACAAAACATGTTAAGAAGTGCAGCCAAAGCCAAAGATGCATCAGAAATGAATAATGAGGAGTTTCTAGAAAATATTTTTCATTTTCTCAAAAATGTGTTTGAAAACGGAAAAGATAGACTATTTTCTTCATAAGTAAAACAGGGAAAGGAAGCAGGCATGCTTGTCAAAGAAATCTTAATACACTTGGTAGAAATGTTTACATATTCTTACAAATCATAAAGAATATTAATAGTTTATAAAAGCAAGCAATGTCATATAGTTTGAAAAGCAAAGCATGTGGTCATAGGTGGGAACTTTGTAAGGCAATGCAGAGTGCTTCTCTGCATTGTGGACACATGCAGTCTATTTCTTCACAAAAGGGAAATATTTTGCCATCCTGGAATATTTTACAAATTTTTTTTAACTTCTTTAAGGATAGTGGCTTCTATGTGGGACTATCAATATACCAATCAATATAAGTGGATGATGATTCTCAAAAAATAATCTCAGACCACCCCTAACTTGGTATTCTAGTTTAAGAAAGGTTGCAGTGATCATACAGACTTCCCTTGACACTCAATAGACCACTGTCCCAGGGAGTGAAGGTCAAAGAGCCTTTTTAAACTGAAGGGGGCATTGTGTTTGGTATTTCTGGGAAAGAAAGGAGTATGTTTCTAAACTCTGGTCCCTGAAGGAGTTTAAAAGTTTTGCATCTTTTTTCCTAACTCAGCTATGGGGAAAATGCCTGACACATCTATATATGCTCTCATTATGACTTTGAAACCAAGGAAGAAACCATATTATGTTTCCATATTCATAAATAGTGAAAACATGAGCTACAACCTCAAGTTAATTCAAAGCATCCACTATGCACCACTGCACAGTATAGGGATGCAGAGTTGCATTTATGAACCAAAGTATTTCTCTTAATAGATATCATTAAAATGAAGGGAAAAAAAGTTAGCTCCATTTGACACAGTTTGATTGTTAGCTTTGTTCAAAAAAGTACTGTTTTTTATCTTTGGCACATTACCTTTCTTGAAAAAAAGTATTTTTTTATAAATGATCCTATTACTTTAATAGTCTCCATTTACATTCTGAATTTTCATTCTGTCAGTTATCCGATCCCATTTAAATGGTGAAATGTGTAGGCCTCATGGCTATTTTAATGTGATGCCTTTCATGCCGTAATTGAGAGGAGTCTCCAATGAATAAAATAAATGCTTTCAGAGGAATCTCAAGCCCTCAACAGACATCAGCTAAAATGTTAAGAGAGCCTCAAAGTCCCTCTGGTACTATATTTTCTAACCATGAAAGAAATGTCATTATTGTAAATTCTCAGCCTTTGTCTGAAAATCTTGTACTAGTTCCCTTGAGCGTCACTTCAGTTAATTAATTCAAACAATTTCCACTCTAATCTCTAAAACATTTTCATATTTAAGACAATAAATGAGACACTTAAGGGGCTCATTCGTTGTTGGTCATTAATATGCCACAGAATTAAAGGAATTATTGCTGGCCTTCGGTGACATGAATAATTTTCATACAGTTTGGACCCATACAAGGTTAAAATTATGACCTCTCAGTGCTCTGAGCAAATGAATATAATGAAATCATTTGAATAGGACTTGCCACTCCTTTGCCTTTCTTGATACCTAATTTGATACTTAACCACATGATTTATGCCAAATTTGGAATCATATTATTTAACGATAAATTTAAAATTAGTAATTAATTTAGCAGTGGCTTGATTGCATTTCTCTTGAACCAGTGCATAAGGTTAATGCAATAGGAGTCCGATGGGTCTGGTAACTTTGACAGTAATTGGTTATTATGTTACATGTTAAGATAGGAGTCAGCAGTTGAGAATCCCTATGAGATTTGCAGGAGACAAAAGAGTGTGTTTGCAAACCTCTTTTCCTCCCTTCACATGATTAAGTTCATAATAGTTATTTTTTACCTTCAGGGTGATGTTTCATAAGACTTAGTTCTTGCTAAGGTAAAATACCAGATTATAGCAATGCAACAAAATAATTTTCTCATAGGAAGATCAACAAAGCAACACTGATTTTTGTGCTCCAATGTAGTATTTCCGTGCAACTGTCAACGTGCTGCCAACATAGGTAGTTATCTGTTTCTTGACACTATCTGGTGTTTACATTAAAAATCTTGCACTAAAGTCCAAAATATAGTAATACTTTTTTTGTCATTACTCAGTGAAAATCTTCCCTATAATTTTAAATTTTATTATTCATAATTATAAAACCCAAATAAGTAACTTGCAACTAATCATTTGCATTGATCATCTTCTATCAAGGATCAAAGTTAAAGACACAGGATTCATGAAATATTTCTATGCTTATTAGCTCATTTTAAATATACCTATTGAAAACTTTATGTAAAGTGTCAGCACTTAGGGTTTTTTGTTTGGTTTGTTTGTTAGGGGTTTTTTTTGAGAATATTAAATATTGAGAAAATAATAAAGATAATACAATGGAATCAAATACAATATCCAAGACTCTTTTCATTTAGTTTCCCTTTGAAGCCAAAACATTAGAAAGCTTTTACAGCTTATGAGTTGATTTACCACACTTAATGAGCTCTTTAAAGTTATAACACCTTCTAAGTATGGATGAAGGAAAACTGTGTGCAGACTACATATTTGTATTTTGATGATTATATGAGCATAGTTTATTACATCTAAAATAATTCCAAAGGTAAAATTAGGAAGTCCACTTTCAAATTTCTGAGATATTCATAGATAAGCTGTTCATAAGATTGATTGCAAGGTGGAAAAAAACATTGCAATCCTTGTTCAAATGCTGTGGAAATTAACAGAGGATAATGAAAAGGAACCACACCCAAAAAATTGTAATGAGGGTCAAGTCTGTGAGAAACGTTTGCAATCAGGTCAACAGAAATTAAAGAAAAGTGTATGTGAAAATATTGCATGACATGTATCTCGAAGTACATTTTCTGAAGGTCATGTTTTCATGAATTAGATTAGGCACTGTCAGTTACTTCTATTTCTATGGCATAGCATCAATCACATTGTATTAGGCAATTTGATACAAAATGTCTTGACATGATGCATTGGAATACACAGCACTTAAACTGGAATTTAGAAATAGTACCTGTCTGAATGGCCAAACACCATAACACGGTTGCCAGTCTTTGCTTAAGATTCCCAAGTTTTTGAATATCAAGAGTACAGGAAATTTGCACTCATTTTCATTGTGAAAGTTAAGTGAGGAAAATTGTATGATATCTCTTTTGGAACAATGTTTTCCTGTTAGCCAGAACCTGTCATGCCTCATTCTACTGGCATCCAGTTGCACCACAAAATTGCAGATATACCTAAGATTAGGTGCTTATGTAACTATTTGATTTTTTTTTTTTTCCCCCCTTTTTGTGTTCTATTAAATTTCTTCTGTGACTGAATACTGAATAATGGTAAGCACATGTAGAAGAAGGTAGGGGAATTTTAATTTCCCTGAAATAGAAATTGAAGCACAGTTTAAGGTAAAATCCACACTTCAATTATTTTGGAAATATCCCCAAACTGATCTGAATTTACTGTTTGCTTCTGTCGTGAGCAACTGGCATGAACTGAACAAATGCAATACTACTGTAAAAAAATGAAAGACAAAAAAAATTCTGTAATGAGACATTCAATCCAGTGGGACTGTCTCCCAGCTCAAAGTATGCTTCTCATGCACATATATAGAATTATAAACATAAATATACCATATGACCAACCTATTCTGACCATGACCTACAACTCAGTAAGGTAATCTAAATTAAAAATATTATTTATAATATATATATAGTTCAAAAACTATCTCCTTATCTAAACAATGTTAATACTATCTCCACCAGCAAGAAAACTGAGGAAAAAAAATTAAATACTTTAAAAGAAATCGGCCACCATTTTCAATAAAAGTTACACTCATATTTTGACATTTCTTTACTGAGGCCTGAAAGCATGACAGACACCACCTCTTGACTTCACATTTGAAAATCCTAGCACCACTGAACAAAATGAAAACAGATTAAAAGAGCTATCTTAAGGACAAAAATGCTTTATTAACCTATCTTAATGTAAGCCATTGCTTTTCCTTAGATCAGGATTTTATTCTAAGTGCATAGATATCTCACTGTGTTCCAGGATATTAATACTCTTGTGGTAGTAAATGCATTCTCCTCCTTAGATCTTAAACTCCCTACAGTATTACATTTTATTTCCTGCCTTATGCCACATGCTTTTCTGTAAAGATATAAAGTAGAACTTGCAACCTCAGATGATATTTCTTGATCCAGAGGGGAGCAGCCAAGATATGGCAAAACAAGCAACTACTGCTGCTACTAAGCAGTGTTTCAGAGGAATCTATTATCATTCTCTGAGAGTCTAGATAACAGATAGTCACAATTAATATTTTCCTTTCTCCTCTTCTGCCTCTCTTGGATGGCAATTTGTGGGATTTCTAAGACTGTTGAATTTCTAAGATTGTTGTTTTTCTAAGACTGGTGCAAAAATTAGTGCCACTGAGTTATCCTGGACTGTCAAAATGAAACTCAATGTAGAAAATCTGGGCTAGATATTGTAAAAAGTACCCAAAACGTCCAGACTATTAAACAGAGGACGTTCTTTAAAAGTTAAGTCACCAGATGGGAATTATTTATTTTGCACAAGACAGCACACACAAGAATATAGAAAAAATCCTCAACTGGGAAGATAGCTAGAAGTGCTGCTGTTAAGGTATCTGCATCACAAGCACTCAGTCATATACAACCTTCCTGTTTTCACATGACATTTCAAAATTAATCGTCTGCAAATCATTTGGCTAATTTTAAAGAAGGTTGTCATCTTCTGTTAAGGCTGAATGGAGAAGACTAAAATTGTGTGTTCATTCACCTATAGTAGTAACCAGGATCATAAATTACATGGACAGAGTTGGATCTGACGTAACAGACATCAAACTGGAAGGAGTAAGAAAAAGAGGTGGAACCTATTCACTGAAGTGCTACTTTAGTTCATCAGAAAACATATGGCTTAGTCTAGCTAAGTGTTTACCAATGAACACTAGAAGCAGCTCACTGTCTCTCATCAGCTGAAAGGTTAGGTACTATAGCATTAGCCAATAGACTACAGAGGAGATGAGAAAAAGATGAAAACAATTGTGAAGAGATCAGTCATCGAATGGATTTAGGCTCTGAAGTCAAATACAATAATCAACTATCTTGCCTGTATGACTCCATAGCTGCACAGTTGTCCTCTCTACCTACTTGTGCTCCGAGGAAGAAAGCTGTTCTATACCTCAGTACTCACAGGGGTGAGAAATGAGACCACTTCAAATCTTTTACATTGATCTAGTCTGGAGCAGTGGTCTGAACCTGTGTTTCCTGCTTTCTGAGAAAAGCAGACAGGCACTGGGATGTCCAAGATATTCCTGAAGGTATGTCCTATTCCTTTCCTGTTAATGCTCTGATTTGTATTAAAAATAAATAAATAAATAACTTACATGAGAGTGGAACCAGCCCCACACATGACTGCACTAACCACCATTGTCCCCAGACCTGTGATATTTAAAAAATCCATATTTTATCATACCTGTGAAACAGAAAAGAAAGTTGTGTTATGAATCTAGCTTGCGATCAGAGATTATAACTGTGAATATGAACTTGAGATACCTACTTTATTCCAGTCCAATTCCTAAATCTCTTTGAAGAAATCTCCTGTGGTTTTGATGAGTACTTGTTGCTTCGATTGCAATGAGAACCCACATTGCTTCTCATGTTACTATTACCTTGCCAAAAGTACCAAAAGATTTCTGGCATAATGCAAACAAGGGGGAAAGAAAATATTACTTACAAATCAGCAACTCAAGGTGTACTTTTACAGGACAACAGAAAAACAGTCTTTCTTTCATAACTGTCAGCCTCTACTGTCCAGCTGAGGACATTAGGTTCTTATTAAAAGTTCCAAACATCTTTTTAGAATAAAAATGTTAACCCAAATTATGTGTAAGAAATGAAGTATTTCCTCTTTAGTAAACATGTTCTCTCCCACTTGATCTCATTTTCTGCTTTATTATATTGACTCTTAACTAGTTCTTCCTTAGTTTGCCCGCTATTTCTGGTGGACTCTATCAAATACCCAAGTCTAAATAATAGAGGACAAAAAATTCTTATCCTCACTGTTGGAACTACACCACCACTTTCACTTTTTGTTCTTTGTCTCACAGATATTTTATTTTCTGGCATGTAAATCTAATTTTCTGCCTTTTCTTCAATTTATGTTTTCTACTTGGATTTTGGTATTACAAAAAGTCATGTACAGAAGCTTGGATACTGGATTATGGGTAATTTTTTCAACATTAGAATCATAATATTATTTAATGCCACATTTAGTTTTATTTATTATACTTCTACTTTATGTACAAATGCTTCAGTGTCTTGCCTCTCTAACCTCAAAGTTCATTTACCAAATTCTCTACATTCTTGTTTACATTGTGCACTAGACATGGCTTCCAGGGTTTCTTTTAATTTACATAAGATGCTTTTACCTCTCCATATTGTGTCCCCATATTAATGCTATTGGTTTTGTAAGTTCTATAACATATGTAATATGTTAATGGACTAACAATGTACAACTTCTACAGGAAGGGTGGTTGTTGAAAGCTAAACTATCATGTGACAGATGTTTGCTGTGTTCTTTGGAGAAGACAGAATTGTTTCCCCTACCAACAAAAGCTATCATATCTTCTTTGCTATTCTGAAGTATGACAAGCATCTATGTGAACGAGATTTGTATTACCCCTAGCACAAAATTCATTTTTGGTTCCAGAAAAGTTTTTAAATAATATCAGGTATTTTTGCTTGGATCGTTCCCTCATATTACAAGAATTTTCCTTGAAGTATGCAACAGCATTACTGTGACATCATTTTGCTAATATGCAGACGGCAGTATATCATTCTGTTTCCTTAAATTAAGACGCAAACATCTAATTGTGATGAAGTCACCATAGCTACTTATTTCTCTCTTCACTTCCTCCTTATAATCATTCAGCTTGTGGTCAGTTGTTCTTCTGAATTAATTATGTTCTTTAAAAAATTTATTTAACCACTTGTTTTCCAGAACAAATTGTGGTTTGTGAATATCAAGTTTAAAATATATTTTTCTTTCTTTATCTTCTTTTTCTTACCTCTTTGCTATAACATTACACTGTCTTACATATTTTTCAGCCTCTGCATCATTTCATTTATCAGTTCATTACATCTCTCTCTCGTAGGACTTCCCTTTTAGAGCAAAGATTCCTTGCAAGTATCTGTGCAACCTCAGGATTCTTTTATTTGCAGCGATTTCATGTGCCATTTAAATTTTAGTATCTTTTTTCACAAAGCAGAAAGAACTTTACATTAATTCCTGTGTTTTCTTCACAGTCTGCATCCACAAATGGGAAATATATATACATTTCATATGAAACTGTCTTGCATTTTTCAATAGCAAACTTAACAAATCCAGTGTTTTTCTGTGTATTAGAAAGCTGCTAGGAAAACAATTTAGTAATCCAAGTTCTCCTGCAGTTTCAATCTACAACTCACTGTTAGATCATGTAGATATTATTCATGGAAAAGAACTTGAAGGGCACTCCTGCCTCTCTTGATGCATCTCTTGATGGCACAATTGTAGGTTGCCATCAAGATATTCATATCCCACCACATATCTGTGCAAGAGTTTAAATTCTGTAATACCTAGCTATAACATTAAGTAGCTGAGGCCTGGAAGTATATAGGAAAATATAAATTTAATGCTATCCCACCTAGTGGAATATACCATTCCCAGTAAATTTCTCCTTTCACTTCCCATTGACTAATATTTATGGATTTCTGTTCAGGTTGCAGTCTTTTGTGAATTCTCCTTTTAGACATATAACTCCTTCAGGGCGCTCTATGGATACTTTTTGCAAAAAAAAAGCACATTGCAGTCAAGCATCGCAACACTTCTGTGTATTTACCCCACAATGACTCTTCTTGATATATTGGAGTATGGACTGTGCTATAAATTCTACCGAGACACAAACTCTTCAGAAGACAGAAATCGCTAAAATTTTCCTTCTTGTAAGGAATATTATGAACAAGCATGTCAAAGGGTCTGATATCATAAAGTATTATCTTATTATTTGTACTACATGAACACACTGCATCTGTATCACACTGGAGCATAATGTTGTGAGCTTTTAAGAAGATAAATAATCTTGGGGTTTATGTTTCTCTTGAGAAAATAAGTTACATCACATTTATCTTTGCCTAAGGGAATTTTGAATCAACCAGACAAATGAAGAGCAGGACTTTAGAACTTAGCTATAAAGGAATGCAAAATGTCTGTTTCTTTTTTTATTATTATTACTTTAAAATATTTCGCTGAAGATACGTATTTCATTATGGTGTGACTCAGTCACCAGCAGCATTTACACATACTCAGTCCTTCAAGGCTACACATTTATTCAAGTTAAAAACAACATCAGCTTGAAATATTTCTATCATCTAAGTAACTGTAAAAGGAGGAGATAAAGTTGTAGTTTCACAAGGATTAACTAACACTTCCATAGTAATATTTATTTACATTCCTTCAGGGAATCTTTAAAACTGACCCTTCTATCATAAACCGATGTAATAATGTGAGAAATAAGCTTTATGATGGCATCACAGAAGTACATTCAACATTCTGTGAACTTTTTTTTTTTCTTGCAATGCAATTATTCCAAGAGTTTCCTTCATTAACTGGGAAAAAAATACATAACATTTGGACGAAAAGGGGAAAAATAGAGGACAAATGCTCACAACTACTGGAGTATGTTGTGTATTTATGAATCAGGATGCATATTATACATTTGTAAATGTAATTTTAGATACAGTTCTATTACACAGTAAAAACATCTAACTTAGGCCTGAGAGTAGAGCTCAAGGTTAAATGGCAAAGGTAGCTCTTGGCAAAGTACAAAGTAAAATGTTATCAATGTGTACAGTAAGGTGAAATAAACTCTGGTCTGAGATCTGTACCATAACTTAACAATTTGTGTAGTGATTAATTTTTCAAGAACAAGGACAGTCACCAGTTCTAGAATGTCAGCCTTTACAAATAGTGACCATACAGCAGTGTATATACAGAGGTACTGCCACACTTCTTTTTATGTGCAGTCAAAAAAAAATATTATATCACATATGCAGTGAAGTGGGATGTCAGTAAAGATTGGCATTTTACCTAGAACTGTTGCAAGGATAGTCTGTCCTCTCTATTATACTGAAAAGTAAGCACTGAAGACTTGTCCCCAGCTTCTGGATAAGTGGATCTAAAGTGTACACTGAAGTGATTTGAAAGGACAGTATGATGTTTTGATTGGTTAAGCATTCTCTACATGTGGAGATGTAACACAGTTAAATTTCTTCTACCATCCTGATAAAATTTAATGATAAAAATCCATGGTCAATATCTGTCTTTCTGAAGACAAGAACCAAGTAACCACTCTGAACTCATTCTTTCACCATTAAAGAGAAGACTCAATCATTACAGATTACTTCAAAGTTCTTGGAATGCAAACAAGGTTTCCACCTTTCTGTCTGAAACAAAATATTTGGGCTAAATACCATATAATAAATGCTATTAAAATTTTATTTATGAAACCTTATCATGGAGACTTCAGTTTTTTAAAGTGTGCAGTGCAGTGCTGGCATACAGACAGATACATACATTAAAATGGGCAAAAATATTTTTTTAAAAACACACTTGTTACAAACATGTATTTTTGAAACTAAAACTAACACAGTTGCCTATCACCCTGCCACGCTACTGCACCAGGCAGAGACACATGCCAGCAAGGTCTGAGCTGAGCCACGTTCTCACACCATCCCCTTGGCCCTGTGGGGCAGTTTGGGATCTAGGAAACCCTGGCACCATCACGCCTGGCTCTGAACACCAGGATGGGTGCCCTGGGCCTGTATCCATCCCTGAGGGCACTGCCCGCCCTCAGGGCATCAGGAGAACCGAGCTCCATGACACCACTTGCCCCTGTTGCACTGTGGAAGACCTTCAGCACTTGGGTATGGCAGCCCTCATAAACCAACGTGTCCTGGCTGTGTAGGAAGGGACTGAAGCCCCCCATCTTAGCATTGCCATAGGTGGCTTACCATGTCATGATGTTGGTTTTTTTTATGATTACTAGAATATATTCTGTTTAGCAATATTCTTCATTCCAAAGCTCTACTATTATGTGTTAATGAACTATTTTAATAAACAGGTTCTGTTAACCCATGATTGTATTATATTCTTAATTTTTGTACTTGAAATCATTTAATAAATAATTTCATATTATATTAGGATTTCTTTCTTTGTGGATTTTGCTTCACCTTTTGTCTTTGATTAAATGTCATTTGCAGTTTTGTAGGATTCAGGGTCTCTTTTAAGATAACAGTAGTTATTACACTGAGATGCTTTACTAATTATTGCCTTCAGTTGAAGGAAAGTAAATGTAATTTTCTTACCAGAGAACAGTGGTTAATGCTTTGGTGGTTTCATTAAATAGATAGAAACAAACAAATGTATCAAAAAATAAAGCACAGAAGTCTTAGTTAAAAAAAATAAAAATGCTTGATCCAAAGAACACATCTGAAGGCAGTTCTGTTGTAATTATACATTAAACCTGCTGCTGTAAATTGCAATAGCTTTGCCCAGATAAAAGCTGTTTCATATGTCTGTTGACACCTCAATAGAGGCTTACGAACACAGCCAACTAGTTATTTAAACATATACAGCCTTTAGACTGTTTTTACCTAATTTCAGAAATCCGTGACATGGATATCTTTAATTTAGTATCTTGTGTGACTGATTATAAAGTACTGCTATCACAAGTAGCACAGATGTAGGTGTTTACAATAGAAATGTCTAAAACTAGTCAAGATAAATGTTATGCAAAGAGCCTAAATGAACTTTATGGAAATCTGGTAAATGTTATAACACTGGCATCAGTTTGTAAAGGGACAAATAATAAAGCAGTCATTTAACTGTAACTGCTAAGTTTACTTGGACAAATGTACTTCTAGTGTGTTCATAGACCATGTTCATAAAGACTTTGCAAGGATATTTTCTCCTCTACAGACTTTTCTAGTAGTCATATACTCAAAGCACTTCAGAGGTCCATAAGGACAGCTTCCAGTGGAAAATCGTGTGTATTTGACATATTTCTTAACAAGGTGAATGTATTACAAGCAGTCAAGATGGCCTTTAGCACACTAACCCAAGGTCCAGAACTTTTAGAAGATGCAGAGGATGCCTGTCCCCAAGCAGTGTCTAATACAATTACTTTCATCAAAGCATCAACACTTCTTATAATCTCAGTCTTTCTCAGAATCTGCTACAGTCTGGATCTTTATATTCAGCAGCTTATTGCAGTTTAAATGGAAATAACAATGCTCAGTTACCCCCACTTTATTTTAAGATGGAACCAGAAAGTTCACCCTCTTATTTTTCCAGACCTCTGTTCATAATTCCTCCTTACAACATTCAAGGACATTAAATGAAATAGTGATTTATAATGATCTTCAGAGATAGTTCACAAAAATGATACCCAAATCCAGATTCCTATCCATTGTTGGACAATTCCTAAAAATCTATGTGTAAATTTAGCCTGCTTACCAATTCAGAACATTTTTGCTCCCTGTAGAGATGATGTGAATTAAACCATAAGAACATGTCCATTACTAGTTCAATACAGTTAGTTGTTTACATATGCATTCTAACTTGGATTTATACATGCTTAATTTGTGGATTACCTAGTCCTCATCAGAAAGTTAACATATAAGAGTGTTATGTTTTTCAAATTATTGTAACCTTCTCTGTAGGTTCAGGACAAGCCTGAAAATTCTATGTAAGTGATAGAGAGGATTTTTTACATCCATCAATGGAGTAAACAAACACTTTGTGTTATATATACATAGGTAATGTGATCCATGATGCTGTATGGGAACTGATAACATTGCTAATCCATGAATTCCATTTGTCATTCACCTCTTTTGAAAGACCTGAAAATTTACTCCTGTCTTCTGTTTACTGTCTTTTACTCAATCATTTACACAAACAAACATGTTTCCTCATTCCTCCATTTGTTCTGCTTAAATTTCCCAAAAGCATTTTTTCATGGAATTTAGCAAAAATCTATTTGAAATCCCAGTATATGAACAGGATCAAGTTTCCTGATTCTTAAAAAAAAAAACAGAACAACAAAACAGTAAATCCATAAAGCAGGGATTTTCTTCACAGGGCAATGCTGATTTTTTCACAGTAATTCATATTTTAACCAGGTATCCACTAATTTTGTCTTTTTACAGTTCCTGCTAAATTGCTTCATATATGTGTCAAGTTTACAGGTCTTTTCCACAGATACTCTGTGGAGGATTCCTTAATACCTGCGTTCACACTGTCCAGAGGGCAGTCCCTAGATTCTAAGGAAGTTTGCTGTTGTTCCTAAACCAGTAATTTAATGTTCTTGGGACTTTTCAGTAAAATCCATGTAGCAATCTTTAGCTTTTATTATGTCAATTTTTGCTTCAATTTCAAGAAGATTCTTCTGTTAAGCTCTCTTCAGAAGATAGCTGGTAAGGGAGTATACTCCTTACCCAAGGTACCTCTAAGCTAACTAGCACCAGTAAGTTAAGTAAGTTCATTCACTAAAGTTTCCCTGTACCACAGTGCATAATACAATGCAAATATGTCCCTGGAAAAAATAGGTACAGTTCCTATATTATCATATATATCCTTAAAAATATCTCACTGAAACACCAGAAATAACTGTTTGGCTTATTAAAGGAACATTTCTAGGCATTTTAGACGATTAGCGCCCATGTGTTTAAACACCCATGTCAGTGTTGTTCCCAGAAAAAAGAAAAAAAAAAGAAAAAAGAAAAAAAAAGTGCAGTAGTTAAATTAAACCTTCACAAAAGTATCTAAAGTGAAAAATTTGGAAGCTGTTTTCATAAACAGTTTGTGAAATTAGGTCATGAAGATGGAGATTTAAATTTTGGGGTTTTTTTACAGGTATCTAAAAAGATCAAAGGGAGCTAAAATTATGGTATCCAATCCAGCTATCTTGTAAACCCAAGGAGAAAGATTTTCATGTAAGAGCTGTCAAAAACATGTGCATTTGTCTGTTTTTCTGTAAATCTGATCAGAGATAAGGTTCAGCAAACATTTATAATAATAGGTTGTTAGTGTTGCTCCAGGTATACACATGATTCTTCTTCATAAAGCTGGTCCTTTATTCTGCATATCTGTTACAATTGACTGACAGGGATAGTTCATAATAAAATAAGTATATATGCCTATCCTTAAAGGATCATTTGTGGACAACTAAAACAGAGTAAAGGTCATAAAACATACTTTCTAAGAAATTTGGGATCTCACAGTTCCAGTAAGCAGAAGTGAATCTAAAGGCAATTAAGATACCTTAAATGCTGGACCGTGAAACCTTTACCTCTGCAATTATTCACAGAAGTCGATAATGTTAGAAAGTAGTCATCAGAGTACATCAGAGTGAGTAAAGGTTCACAGTTTGCCCCTGCATAAGAAGGTGATTGGCCCCTCTTAAGGAATAGGAATGACCCATTTAATTAATGTGAGTTGTACAATGAGGAAGTGGCAATGATATATACTAGCAAAACATTTGTGTTCAGGTCAGGGTCAGGACCCAATGGCAGGACCCAATCATATATCACTCTCCAGATTTTGATGAGTGCAAAAATGTCTAAAGATCTGTATTGTTCTAGCTGAGCAGAGACATCCCTAGGGTAAGAATAACAGAGGAGCTGAAGTGTGCCTTCAGAACACAGCAAGTCTGACTGCTATTCCAAGATCAGCAGAAAGTGCATTCAATTCAAGATTTCTTCAGGTTATGAAAAACCCTTCTCTTCACTAAATTATACAGGAGGAATATGATCCTGATTTCATAAACATAATTCTGCCCCTGAGCTTTCCAAGACAGTGCCACTGTAGCTTCTTGATCTTACGCTTTCCTAAATGTAGATTATATGAGTTGCTTGTGTTATGCTAACACTAGTGTTATGCTAACTTATGGTATGCTAACACTAGTTACTAGCGTTATGCTAACTTACGCTAACAACCAAATCCGGTGGACAAGAGCTGGAGAGAAGGTGGAATCAGTAGACAAGAGTAATATATGCTGGAGTCAACATAATATTTACATTATATACTCAAACATATCATGCTGTGTCTATGCTTTAGGACACAGTGAAAGGAATATCTTCCAAACTTATTGCCAAAGGAGAAGTTTTACACTAAGCTGCCCCAGTCAAGTTGTCAAATGCCATGTTTCTAGAGTGAAAACCAGCTTTTGGTGTAGAAAATATGCTGTGTGATTCCAGTCAAAATGTAATAAAGAGCATAATTACCAACCATGAATTTGTAATTATGTTCTAAAAAGCTTTTAAAACTACACAATATTCAGTACATTAAGAAAGTTACACAGTAAAATTGTAGCCAAAAATCAAACTGCTATAAACAAATTTCTTTCTTTAAGAATTTCTTTCTTTAAGACGCTTATGCTTCTGTCTCCAAAGAGAAAGGAAGTTTCAGAGCATCCAAATTAGCAGATGTTTTTAAAACTAACATTTTAGGCACATGCATTCCCATTGAATTCTATATGCAATGCCACAAATTAAACACTCAACTGTAAAGCCTAACAGAATGAGCATTCCTACTCATTTTAAATTCTTACTTGTAAATGTACTTCTCAATTAGAGGGATCTAGGAAGTAAGAAACAAGTTAAAGTGATCAAAGACAGATGTCTGAACTTCACTATTTTCTCATATTTCCTACTTCCCTTACCACAGAGAGCCACATTCCAAAGAGATATATAGTAATTATTTCATATATGATCTGGTGAACCTTGCTCTCACAGAATCATTAAAATACAGAAATGATGGTTGTAAGGGACATGCGGAGGTCATCTAGTCCAACTTTATTTGACTCCTATGCCTGGAAGTGTATTCCAAAAGGGCACAGCCACTCCCACACCCACTAGGGGAAGCCATTAGGCTGAACAGGTTCCCCAAATCCAAGTGTCAGTATTTTTGACAATAAATGTAGAGTTAGCTTTTTTTTTTTTTTTCCTGGAAAATCTCTCAAACTTCAATTGGCACTGGGTCTCTCAATTGTATTGGCCAACTCTTTCTATGTCCTCATATGGAGAAGACAGCTTCATCCAGTCTATAGAAGGTCAAAGAAATCTTCCCATCTTCTCCACAGGCAGTGCCTGAGAAACAGTTTCTGTGGGCCCTACATACAGGTACCCATGTAACTTCAAGCAGTGACTGGTATACACATGATTTTGTCTACAGGTAAAAATGTTAGGTTTTAAATACTCCAATGAGCTCTGTAATGCATGAGTTATGCACAACTAATGCAAAGAAAGAAAAAAAAAAAAAGAAACACAAAAAAACCCAACCAAACAAAAAGCCATAATTGGGATAGAGCCTAATATCAGCTGGCGACAATTTTCCAGATAACTGATGGTGAGATATCTTGCGTGCCAAAACACTGTCCCCTAAAAATATGCTCCATGTGGTAAATGGCTGCTATTGTTGGTATCTTTCAGCTACTTTCATCGTAAATGAATTTCAGCTGGCAACAAGGAAAAATGCCTATTCACTTTCTATGAATCTGATGACATCTTTAGTACAATTACATATGCAGCTGCTGTCAACAAGTGATGCTTTGCCAAGTACATCACATGCTGTCTTGTTTCCCTTTTTTGTGCTGCACCATTTCCTTTCCATTCTCTCTGCAATTAAAGAGAAATCACCAATGTTGAATAGAAAGGACTTGTTTGTTCTCTTTTTTTTCCTAGGGACAAAGAGAAAATGAGCCCACCTCTGAGAATGGATAGCTACAGACACACAGCTTTCCTTAGAAAAGCCTGCTCAGGAAAGAGAATGTCAATAAGGAACTTAAACTCTTTAATACCAAGCCTGGTGAGGATGGTCAAGAGACAATGTCATTGCAATAGACTTCATAGAGAACTAACTGCAGCAGAAGACTGCTGACATGACCATTTCCTTGCTGTGTTAACATAAGTTCCACTAAGTCAAAAACTGAAATAATATGGATGATGATATGACTGGAAGAGAGACTCATGACTAGCTTTTGAATCTCTGAATAAAGCAAGGGTAGACTGTACTGATAGCGATGAAGATGGATAGCTACAATAACCTCAGTTAAGTCAGTGTTTCATATAAAACCCTTTATAAAACCACTTTTCCCTTTACAAAACCACTATTGATTTATTTTTCTTGTTTAACTTCCCCAATACAGCTCTCTGTGCCAGCTCCCCATCTTTAATAATGACATTTTGTACTCCCATTAGTTTACTGAGGGATAATGCCCAACCTTTTAATGAATAATTTTTTTTCTAATATGCAATCTAAACCTCCCCTAATGCAACTTAAGGCCTTTTCCTCTTGTCCCATCACTTTGTACTTGAGAAAAGAGCCCAACATCCACCCTGTTACAACCTTCTTTCGGGTAGTTGCGGAAAGTGATAAGGTGTCCCCTGAACCTCCTTTTCTCCAGACTAAATGTCCACAGTTCCCTTAGCTGCTCATCACAAGACTTGTGCTCTGGACCCTTCACCAGCTTCATTGTCCTTTGGACATGCCCCAGAATTGACATATTCTTCTTGTAGTGAGGGGCTCAAAAGTGAACCCAGTATTTGAGGTGTAGCCTCACCAGTGCCAAGTACTGGGGCACAATCACTTCCCTAGTCCCACTGGCCTCACTGTTTCTGATGTAACTCAGAATGCTATTGGCCTTCTTGGCCACCTGGGCACACTCATACTCCTTCATATTTTATATAAACTATGTATTTTTATTCCCAATATATCCAATATCTCAGTTACAACATTTACCAAAGATCTAAGATATGGAGATTAAAACATTCTCAGAAAGAAGAAGATTAAATCATAACTCTCTCAGTTTTTATGAGAGTATTAAAAAAAAAAAATCTTAATTACTAAGAGAAAGAAATTATATATGCATACTATACAGATTTTTTTTTCAGTAGGTCAGAAGTACTTATTATTGTTTTCCAAATTGAGAATTTAAAATAGATCAGTAAAAAAATTATTGCCTTAGGCATATTCAGAAAAATATAAGCAAGATTATACAGCAGAGAATGTGGTCCTCTGTTGAGTTTTCATTTGCTTCCTGAAAAAACATGTTTAGTTATACAAATGAAACATTATGTAATTAAAAAAGAAAACCTGATGTTGTACTTAAGCATTATCTTTCCTAAAAAAAACACTATAATATTAGTTGCTGAAGTCTGGAGCTGAAGTCTGGCATTCTTCTCTTGCATAATTTTCACAAATTAAGTAAGTTTATTCCAAAAACCTATTTATATCTATAATCAAATGCTTCTTCACACTCTGCTTAATTTCTGATAAAGCTTTGTGAAGTTTTCAAATTAAGGCTTATCTATTTCAGGTATACATGGCAAGAATAGAAGCTCAAACATTCAAACAACAAACAGCTAGGCTAGGAGAGAATTGATTTTTAATGTCCATAATTCACAAGGTTGGAAAACTAGAAAGTGTGTTATGCAATGACTGCAAGAAAGGTTTACATGGATGTTAAATCATTGTAATAACTGCACATGCTATTGTTGCAAGGTTTATAAAAAGTGGTGGTTTAAAGTACTACTTGCTCCTGTTGCATCCCTGTAGTCTAAACAACTGGCACTTAGACATCCTTATTTACTGTCCTCCATGGGGTTTTAAAAATGATGGTAGAATACTCAGTAATCACTGTCTTTAAGTATAAAAATGGTGGATAACAAAGCTGCTTAGTGCCTCCTAGAATATCTACATATCAACTTGAACAAAATGAAAAAATCTGATGTTTTCCATACTATGCTCCAAAACTACCCTATTGTACACAAACACAAAGTTATTTAAGCATCTTTCCATTCACAGCCTCTTATTAAAGATGTTTTCAAATTAAGTTAGATAAATGTTCAGTCATGTAGACTTGATGTGCTGCTTCTGGTTTGTTGTAGTCATAGAGGGAGGCATATGATCATTCAAGCTCAAGTCACTTCTTTCATTCAAGAATATTCTTACAATAGGAAATAAATTTCCATAAAAATAATGATATTTTGTTTATGAGTGTTTCATCAAATGTGACACTATGCACAAAGTTTAAGAAGTGGAGAAGATATTGTCTCCCTAGTCCAAGAGCTATTTCAAGTACAATTTCTCAGCTAATTAACAAAGGAAGGGTTCATGAAAGATTCAGTGTTTGGACTTTAACTAGAATGCAGTTTAGCAGTCCAGCAGTGAGGGATATTTTTCTTATTCATATATAGCCCCTCTATATTCACCCCTGAATTTTTGGCTCAGGAGGTCCACACAAGGATTGTTGAGACTACATTGTGGTTGAGAGGGATGCCACTACTGCATTGTCTTCAGTAAATAGCTATAACTTGCCAGGTCTATGCCAAAATGATAAAAGATGCAAGATAATGTCAAATGCCTTGCTATATGCCAAGTGCATCACTGCTGGGCTGGGAAAGATGTACTGTCTAACTATTGCATTAACTTACAACCTAACAGAAAGTTTTTCCCCCAGCATATTAAAATGAAATATATTTAGGAAGTACAAAGATGGTTGTCTAAATATCAGTAGAAGAGGAGGAGTTGCTGCACTCTACGTTAAGGAAAACCTTGAATGTGTAGCAGTTAACTGGGGCAATTGCGAAAGCCCTATCAAATACTTCTCGGTCAAAATCAGAGGACTCATCTTCAGTGGGCATCTGTTACCGACCCCTAACCCAAGACAATACTTGAGTCAATTAAGCAAGCTTCATGTATGCTCAGGCTGGGATTCACTTGTCTGGAGTGCAGCCCAGTAGAAAGGGACCTGGGGGTCTTGGTGGACCACAAACAAGCTCAACATAGGTGAACAGTGTGCTGCAGTATCAAAGAAAGCCAACAGTATTAACGAGGGCATCACCAGCAGAGATAAACACATTATCACACTCTACTCAGCACTGGTCAAACCATGGCTTCAGTGTGCTCAGTTTTGGTCCCCCCTGTACAGATAAGATGCAGACAAGCTGGAAAGGGTGCAGAGAAGAGCCATGAGGATCAGAGGACTGGAAGACCTGCAATATGAAGAAAGTCTGAGAAAACTGGTTTTGTTCAGCCTTGAGAAGAGAAGGCTTAGGGGAGACCTTATTACCATGTACCAGTACATAAAAGGTGGCTACCAATAAGATGGAGACTCCCATTTTACAAAGAGTTATATGGAAAAGACAAGAGGTAATAGGTACAAGTTACTCCTGGGGAGATTCTGATTGGACTTGAGAAGAAATACTCTGGAGTATTTTCCAAGAACACATATAATTACATAACACAGAAGTAAAAATAGTCCTGTTAACTCATTAAATAATTATACTTGAGCATTAATGAAACATATTTAGAGATAATTTAAAAATATGCCTACATGTATTTATTGAGAGCTGCTAAATATGATGCACCTCACAAATATAATATTATTTGTACATCTCATTAGATATTAAATTATTCCATAGCTTTTGAGGATTTTTATTTTTATAATATGTAGTTGTTTAGCTATTATGAATTAAAAGCATTAAATCATAAATGGATAAAAGATAACCTTCTAATTATTTATA
>JANHFX010026026.1:0-23309 GCA_027560015.1 Chloroceryle amazona
GGTGTGTGTGTGTGTGGCTCTGGCTGAGCGGTGGATGGGCTCTCAAGGGGCAGAGCAGGGCATCCTGGGTGCCTTCAGCCATCGTTCTGTGCCCTGTTCCATGCGTGTCGGCTCAACAAAGGAGCAAGTGTGTCTGCAAAGCCAAGCAGACGAATGTTTACTGCAGGGCTTTTCTGGTCATCTGATGGATGACCACACAGCCAGGGCACTGGATTCCCAGCCTGCACTTTCCCCTGCAGCTGGGGCCACGGCGGTGCTGCCTTCCTGGGTGGAGGCCGAGCCGAGTGGGGGTGTTGGGACCGTTCATGGACCCCTGGCCCAGCAGGCGCCAGTGTGAGATGCTGCTGCCTGCACTGCCCTTCCTCCCCGGTAGCCTCTGCCCAGGGTTTTCTGTCTGTGGGCTGAGCCGTGCAGCTCTTCCTTCATACTCTGAACTTTATAAAATACTAACTTTCAGAAAAATCTTTATTTACGAAAGCTCGTAGTGTGTTTCAGGGAGGAATGCATACTTGCTGTTTCATACGGGATCGCTAGCAAAATATTTCAAAGAGGTTATTCCGTTCATTGTCTGTTGCATCTTGCTGCTATTCGGACTCTATTCTATTCAAGTTCTCTTCCTTTCTTTAGGGAGAAGAATCTGAGTGCACAAGGGGTCTATGGTTTCTGCAGGCAGATAATATAACCATGTAATATAAACATGGCAATAATTTCCTTAGGCCCTGTGATCCATCAGGCATGTTGAGAACAGTTGGCAAAGGTCTGGGGAAGTTCCCAGCTCTACACAGCAGCTACAGATAAGATGCCTTTCTGCCTTGCTCAGCGGCAGGATCCACACCCCCGGCACTGGAGAGGTCCATCCTGTCCTCTTTCCTGGCAGGGTAAACCTCTGTCTTTGAAGTCATTTGCCCACATCTTGCAGAGCTGACTAATACATCAACATCAGTAATTTACCAAAGTGGGGGGGAGCGAAAGAAAGCTGCAGCATAAATCTCAGTCTGGCTTTATTCTTTTACTTAGGTTATATGTCTTTAAAGGAAAAAATGCTGACAACACACTTGCTCACAAAAAGACGTTTGAGCCAATGCCAAGAGTTTGCTCAAAACTGGTAAAAAGTCAGAGCTCGGATGTGAGAGCAGCACTGAATTTTCCTCTACTTCCTTGCTCTATTTTAATTTTCCAGCAGTTGAGGAGACATTCAGTGTGCCTGCTGCCTATTGCTCTGAGGTGTGGGTCACAGCATGCTTTTGTCTTCTGAAACAGGCAGTCACTGGTGTCTGACTTGGTGAGGATCTGCTGGGGTGTTTGCTTTCTCTGTATCTGTTACTCTTCAGTCTGGCGAGTGTGACTTTAAAACAATATTATTTGGACTGAAGTAGTGCAGCCAGGCAACAAGGGGCCTTGTGCCTCTGGGAAGGGCTTTTCACCTCCACAGAGAGCAGCTTCATGAATGGTAACATCTGCAGACCAACACGCCTGCAGAGCTCCCCATCCCCTTGCAGGCCCGGCCAGGTTCATGCCATAGTAACCAGTGCAACCAAAGCAACAGCCACCTCACCTTAGGCATCCTCCTGCATGGCAGGAGTCATTTGGTTTCTGTGCACTCTCAACAAATGATGGGATGCTGCTGCAGTAATGCTGTCAGACTTGTGTAGTGTCCAAGGCATGAGGTCCTGGCAGCTAGCTCTGGGTCATCATCAAGACTTCCAGCCTAATAAATCACAGGGTATAATTTTTTGATGGGATTGTGCCTGGCTAAGAGGAGCTCATGTGTTTTTCTCCTTTCTAGCAATCTTAGTGCCTCCTCCAATACACTGGACAATGACCACTTGCATCTGCAAGCAGCTGTTCATAATTTTGGTAGAGGTCCTCCTACAAGGAGATGTAGTCCAGTAACTGTGTGTGTTGCAGTGGCTTTCTGCCTGAATTCTTGCACAGAGGAGCACTGTTGGAAGGGCAGACGGAAAGACCACTTCTGCTCCCTCTGGAGCCCCAGAAAGTACATCAGTATCTCTGCATTTGCACACGGTGACTGAAGTACCTGTGTTATTGTACAAACAGCAGCTTATTGACCATTACAAACCTTTCCTAAAGGAGTATCCACCCTCCCTTTGAAATGCAGAGAGCTCAGAGCCTTGGATTATTGAGGAATTTAAGATGTGACTCCTGGGGAATCTCCTGCCAGAGTCTCCTCCCTCCCGAACCAGGGGAATGGGAATTTGCTGTGTTCTCAGATGGTCCTGGCCTTCTGCAGAATTGTGTTCCTTGTGTTCTCCCATATTGATTGCCCCTCCAGCTTCCCTTTCCATCTACCTATGTACCTACTGGTATCTAGGAGATGCAGTGTAGTCTTTTCCACTGAAGCTCATGGGTCCAGAGTCTCATGCCCAAAACTTGTTGCTTTAATTAAAAAAAAAATAAAAAATAAAAAATTAGATTCCTAACTTTTTTAGTTATAAAGTTGATCTATATGGAATGACTGGATCCTCACAACTGTAGCAGTGCTAACAACATACCTTTTATTGCTTCTTGTGCTGTATCATGCACTAGTGTTATAACCCAGCTCCCCAAGAGAATGCAGTAAATGTTGTTCTTAAACCACAGGGGCTTTTGTGATCTTCCCACTTGCTATTTATAGCTGATTAAGGCTCAATCATGTGATATAATGGTAGTTCCCCCCATGCAGTATTGATCCCAGTGGGAACGAAGGGCATTCAGCACCTCACATGATCAGACCCTTCACATCCGTGTCTCACTGCTCGTTACAGAGTATGAGCAGTAAGACTGAGCACTCCTCAATTTTCTTATTCAGACTCATTTCGAGCTCCGGCTCAGACTGGAGATTTGCTGAGTAAATAGTCTCAACAATAATCTCAGCCTGATTCCAACTAATTAAATCCTGTACAAACATCCCTCTCTGGGCCAATATAGCGAAAGACAACGAAAACACAGAAAACCAGACATAGCTTTCCTCCAGATTTTGCTCGGCCCTTTAATCCTGTATCTTTTGAAAGATAGTAACGTCCATAAGATGAGGGGTCAGCCTTCCTGCCCTCAGCATCAAGCAGTGGAATTTTTCAATAATGAACAGCTGGGTCACCAGCGACACAAAAGCTGCTGTAATATCCTGTAGGCTTACGGGGCACAACAGAAATCCCAAAGCAAATCATGATGTACACAGAAAGGGACCGTCCTTTTCTATTAAGGAGGCCACTTCAAACCAGTCTCAACACCACCTTTTCTCCAGCTTTTTGGTGGTGAGATTATCCCCTGCGTATATTTAATCACACATTGGGGGGTGGCTTTGATTGCCTTTCTAGAGTCAGAGAAGTTAAAGAACATAGTTTGAAGGCTCTTATTATCAGGGCTCCATCCACATGCTCTCAGACAAGATGTGTTTACAAACAACCATAGAGATCAGGGAGAACAGTAACACTGCACTGGACGCCAGGCTGGGTTTGCACCAGTGTGACAGAATTGATTGTATTAACCCAGACTCCAAGTAAGTGCAGTGAGAGCTTGTTGGAGGGGGAGGTGGGGGTGTTGCATTTGGGTTTTAATTTTTATGAAACCCCATGGAGTTCATTGACTTTTCCAGAGAAAGAAAAAGTTACCTTATAGGGTTTTTTCCTAAGTACCCAGTAAAGCAAAAAGTAAACCAGGGTAACGTAACCAAAAGTAAATGCTATAAAAACCTTTTAATGTATCACAAAAGTCAGTTTGAGATGTATGCAAGATATGTTGGAGATTCCTGATTAAAAGCAGTTTGTGTCAAGGAAGTTACCACTTGCAACATGTAGAACATCTGACAGTGATTAAATGGAGCTAGCTATTAGATTTTCCTAAAGAAACAATAGTTAAACATATCTCCACAAGTATGAAACACTTTATGTACTGTATCTGGTACACCTCATTTAAATTGACTTAGATGGAACAGACACACTAAGTCTAACTAGTAGGTTATTAAGAATATAAACCTGGTGCCCAAGAATTTACAATCAGTTATATGGGAGGTATCCTGACTTTCCTCCTTTTCCCAGGGCTTTCATTTACTAAGCATATGCTGTAAAGATGTCACATTTACAGCAAGGGACATGTTTAGGATGTTTCTTACAAACAGTTTTAAGTTACATACCTGTAGCAAATGCATCTTGCTATGCTGTAATGTGCTGTATAGAAAGTCTGCCGTGGGCTCGAGAAAACGTATATTAAAGAAAGAATGTACGTATTGGGAAGAACACATTCATAATTTATTTTTTTCAATTTGCTTATTTGAGCTTGTGAATTTTTCATAGAAAGAATTGTTTTCTACAGGGTGACAAGCTTTTGAGCTCTGTTAAACCACTTAGAGGCTGGAGAAATATGGTTTAAATTAAGCATATCATACGTCTGATTCTGGTGGGTAACAAAAAGAAGAGCTTGGAGATTCATCCAGCCTGTGTTGTTTGGTAGTTGCAAATAAACTGTGTGCTGCAAGTCATAATAATTTTAAGAGTTCCCTAAGAAATACCTTTTTGTGTCATTCACTTTTGGATCAGGAGACTTATTTGGATGGTTAATGCAGGGCTGTACTTGCACTTGGTGCTCTAATTCATGTTTGTACACTGTGGAAAGGAACGGGCAAGTCTGAAGACTTTTGAGTTCAGCATTTCAGTCTGCCTTCAATTACGAATTTCACTATTATTTTTTGAGATGAGTGTGCAGAATTGCTGAAGTAAACCACTACAGTGCTATAAGCCCAATAAAAATCCCTGTTTCAGAGTGTGGAAATCATATAAATAGTGCTCATATCTCTTTTCAGTATGTCACTTACATAGAAATATTTTAAAAAATAATTATGCTTCCATCAGCAGCCAAAGGAGGACTGCTTTCTGGGCTGTCTTTCAAAGCCCTAACCTACCTTGCTACCTTTATCTGTACAGGGTCAAGTCAGGTATTGTGTTTGGCTCCTCCGGAGCAGAAGAATGCTGAAGGTCAGTGTTTAGTAGGTGGGAAATCATGTGAGCAGTCCTCTTAGGGGCTGAGAGCTGATTTATGGTTAAGTCCAAACTTCTCTAATTTGCATAATGCCAAGTCTAATAAAATATGAATGGCTAGCTTATGTCACTTTCAGATAATTTAAGATAGGCAAAAAATAAATTGGAAAAAATTGCTTCAAAAATATGAGAAAAGAATTGAAGACAATGTCTTGGGTGCAAGAAACCTATCTTGCTACTTTTTATTTAATTACCGTTCTCAGATTTACAAAATTGTTTGCCGAGTTACTGCCAGGTGAAAAGTCTGACTTCTGCACAAAATTGTCCAGAGTTCGGTCGTTTTAATGGGAACCACAAATGCAGTGGAATTCCAAGGGCTGATGTGGGTCATCTAGAGGATGGACTTAGGGGATGTGGCAGGTAAGCTTGATGGGGTGGCAGGAATGGTCCTGCTATAAGAAATGACAGCTTTAAAGGTAGTTATTCTCTTGTAGTTGGATTCAGCTGAAATGATCAGAGCTTGAGGCTTTGCCAAGAGTTCACTCTTAACCAACAGATTACTGCAATTAGATGATAGTCTTGACCGATACATTCTGTGAAATGTCAAATCCTGAAGTGTGCATGGGAGCAAAAGAAACCACAGGGCTAAATGACACTTCTGGGCTTGGTGTTCAGCTCCATGTATATTTACCCTATTTTGTTTCTGCCATTTGGCAGCTGATGACCAAAGTCAGTTTATATAATAAGCAAGAAAAATACAGGAGCTGTAACCCTGCTCTGTGTAACTGTCAGCAGAGCCTGACTGTGGCTCAGCAGAAGAAGGGAAACTGGCCTGGTGTGTCAGACAGCAGGATGAGCACAGCTCCTCCAGCCCTTCCCCAGCTCCGAGTGCAGTCCTGCTTCCACAGCTTGGCTTTCCCTTGCTCACTGCTGGGTTAGATCAGTGCTGTTAGTCATGGTTACTACAAAAGTGATGCTGGCTGGCTGTGCAGCACGGGAGAGCAGAAAGTTGCTGTCATGAAGAACATGAGATGCTTGCTCTCTCCATGCAGTTTGACTTTAATGTCAGCTCTGATCACCCTTGGCAGGGCACTCTGAAGGGTCCTCCTGCAGTATCCCATCTGTGTTGATGTTCTCTGACACAGAAAAGCAGAACTGACCCCCTTCCTCCTCTTCTCTGCCGGACTTCAGCAAATACTGACAGTAAGGGCATGGTTGCTTTACAGACAGAACAGCAGCACATCAAGTCTTTGCTGTCTCCCAAAGGGACAAAACAGAAGAAAACCGTGCACACCTCAAAGCAATAACAAAACCCCAAAACCCTTCCAAAACCAGCCTCCACACTTTTTTCCTCAGCTTTCTGATCTCCCCATAGTATGGCAAAAATGGTCCAGTTGTCCTGCACATAGAGGCTGCACCGTTCAGCTCTGGGGCCACCTTCTTGCTCCAGAGCACACCTTTAATGCCTGGAAGCAGAACACCATCAGCTGTGTGAGATTGGCTGCGGCATCTCTGTGTTACTACAGAAACCACTGTAATCACATCTTTTTGCATTTATAGGTTAATCCTAGTCTTTACTATAAGATGATTTAAGAAAATCAGGAGCAGAGCCTTATCAAGAAAGGCTAGGGCTTTTGTTGAAAGTTCCTGACAAGCTGTTACTAGTTTTTGATGAACTGACAAGTGATAGAAACTTAAGGAAGATTGTTATCTGGTGTGCACCAGCTTTCAAGTGCAAGTGCACAGCCTTGCACTGAGCTGTTTGCATCTTCATGGTACCTGAATTGGGGGTCCCCTTTTTGTTTCATGTTTTCCGCTGATGCAGTCCCAAGACTCCTCAGTGTGTACGATTGCTGGTGGGATCATCGGTAGCTTTCAGGATAGTTTTCTCCTAAACTCAGTCACGTTTGTCATTGAGAGCTCATTCGGGAAGGCACACAGTTAATCTGTTCACCCTGCACTTACTCAGAAAGGGATGTGAACTTTTCTTGACCAACTCAGGAGTTCCTTACAGATGACTATTGCATTCAGTCTTGGTATTTCAGCTTATTTCCAGAGCCTTGTATTTGGCATGTGCTGATTTCTGATGTGCTATTAAGTACGAGACCTGCACAGTCTTTCTCCCAGTTCTGACAGAATTAGGAAATAAAAATGCATCTATTTGTTCCAAATGAGATTGCAACTCTAGCAGTTGAATAGGTCTGTCATCTCACTGAGATCTGTATCTCAGAGAGTGATTTAAAAAGTGCGCCAAGACGACATGAATTCTGTGCCCATTTTTGAATATGTGGATTAGCCTGGACGAGGCTGTGCAGTTTTTTAAGCAAGCCAGGTGGGCGCAGGAAGGAAGGTGTGGTGAGGAGCGCTGCTGTCGTGGTCTTTTGCAGATCTGTTTTTCCCAGTACCTGAACTCTTAGAAGACCATTAGGATCCAAACACTGTCCTTTTCATGTTATTGTTGTTGGTTGGGTCTGGTAACTTCTGAATATGCTTCCAAGTTAGGAGAGAGCCCCTTGCCTGGGTCAGCTGAGTCGATTCTGGACTGGCATTTTGATCTGAGAGTCTGACTTTCAAACAAAGAATCCATGTGTAGCCTTTTTCTTTCTTTTTTTTTTCTTTCCTTTTCCTCTATTAAGCAATAAGTCCAGCTTCGTTATGAGACAAAGGATGGTGTGAGCTTTCAACAAGCAATGGTTGGATATACTTTATCCAAAAGAAACCCTGTTACACTTTGACAGTATAAAATACACTCCTGCAAGGACACATTAAACAAAAGCACTTGTCTGGGGGAGTGGGGGGAAGGTTGAAGCTGCCAGCCACGATCAGATGACAGATATTTTTGTTCGGAAATAATACCTTTCTCTGATTTCCTGAGAAGTTGACTATAAAGCATAAAACAAGGGGCGGTGATGAAATCCAGAAGAATTACCTCTGTGTATTCTGCTGGAAGAGAGCAAACAGGTACCTATGTGCTGCCCAGGTACAACAGGCACTGTTTGGACAGCTGCATTGCCCGTTGAAAGGTGCTGCTTGATGGTGGCTTGGTGATGATAATAATGCCGATTTTATGTAAGGTTCATATAAAATTGTACATCTCTATAGAGATAGCTGTGTTAATAAACCCTACACAGCAGAGAAGTTGGATTTTCTGATGCAAAGCAACTACTAATGTAAAACATGCTCCAGTGAGAATTCCTGGAAAAACTGCGTTTGCTGCTGCAATAACAGTAAAAGGTCACGTTGGATCACATTTGCAAAAGGTCAGACACTGGTGGAGATAACAGCCTGTGCACACCGAGCAAAATTTGGTAGGTTCATTGTAGTTCCATCTGCAGCAGAAAACCAATCAGGATTAGACATGGAGAAAGTTTCTTAAATTTTGACTGATTCTGTGGTGAGAGAGGGATTATTCATGTAGTAAGGAATGTCTCTGGGCCTGGTAAAAACTGTCAAAAGAGACAGAAGTATCGTTAAATGCACCGTTGTGCTGAGCTCCTCCTGTATTTCTGTCTTCCTGAGATGCACTGGGATGAGTGCGTGTCTCCAAAATGGCTACGCCAGCAGTTTCATCGAATAGCCCGTATAATGTGACGTGGCACAGGTATGTAATGCAAAATTACCTATGCGCACTTTCCCGCTTGACCTCTGTATATAAATCTCATGGGCTTAGGGAATTGTTATCCTCGGTTTGCTGGGAGGTTTTTGGTATGAAGTGGTCGGAGTTCAGTTGTTTGCTGCAGAGGATTCTGCATTCTCTCAAGTCAGCTCTGTGGGAATTTGAGAAACGCCTCCCTCGCAAGTTGCTGCTCCCTTCTCCAGCCCCCTGGAGCCCCACCAATAGCTGACAAACCTCAAGCGCAAGGATGAAGAAGTGTGTGCTGAACACTGCCTCTCCGGCTGTTCTCAACCAGATGTGCTGAAAATGTTGCAAGCTTATTCTCAGCATTGTGGCTTTTTGCTTTAAAGAAAATATATTCCTGGAGAGGTCCCCATAATTGAAATGGTCCCAGGAGGAATTAGCATTTCTGTACACATGAGCCGTCTCTCAGTGAGGCCCAGCAGAAAGCAGTGGGGAGAGGGGCTGTGAGACCCAGAATCCCACCTCAGAAACTCTTCATCTTCAGCATCTTGCAGTCCAGCCTCTCTAGTCCTTATGTAAATTAGATGCTGTCTGCTCCAGGGTAATTCTGGGGAAGTTTGTGATGGATTTAAGTTGTTTTGAATGATTCTGCTGGTGATACTTATTTGTGACAAGGCACAGTCTAGAGATGCTCAGTGAAGTTGTAATGCTTGTCCCTGTGCAGAGGGTAAATGGAGGTCTTTGCTTATAGTGGAATACAAAGTAATTAGACAAAGTGCATCCTTCTTTCTCCAAATTATTGGATATCAGTTAAGAGACACGAGAAACATAATTTGTCTTTAGAAAAGATGCATTAGGACATGTCAGAGGCTCCCAAATGCTTCAGTGAAAGAAGGCAGCATATATTCATGGCTGGAGTCTGCCCTTAAATCTGATCACATTCTCTCTTGGCCCCTAATTATATCACAGTGACCCTTGCGGTATAAGGTGTAATATAAAGCAGCAACTGACAGTAGTTTCTGCAGCTGCCTAAGACCTGACAGGGTTTTACCGAGTACACAAGAGCATTCGGTACCATTTATTGCAAGTCTCTGAAGGATGCAGAGTGATCAGCGTTCTTGGAAATGAATGGGCTTTTCATGTTGTGGATTTCATTTCTGGGGATGGACACAGCTCCCGAAAGCAGGGGATTAATAGTCCTGGCTGATGTGAGTTGAGTGCAGCCAGCACTTCACACTGACGCTTGAATCAAACTGAAAAAGTGTGGGACTCGGAAAGAGGTTTCCAAATATTTGACAGAGAGCTACCAGTGAAACTTAGTGCTATTCCTATTTCTAGGCTGCTAGCCATATCTAGTAAATTTTCCCAGAGAATCGCTGCTGTCCATGACATGCCTTCAGTGTTGCTCTTTCTTAACCCCCTTGTTCTGCTTAAGATTTACCTTTGCCTCTGGGGCAGTTTGATGTTGCTAAGCAAGAAAAGAGTAGCTGTGTCTCCGGCATGTTTGGGGCACTCGCTGCTAGGCAGACACTTCAAATAAGCTTCTGGAGCTGAAGTGCTGACTAGGGCTGCTACCGCTGGCATCCAGTTAATTTTTTTTTGTACAAAATGCAGCAGAGGCTCCAAGGAGGTATCGCCAAACAGTGAGCACTGGAGTTAAAAGAGTGTGAGGGGGGCTCTTTGTCTGAGCACCGGAGTGAGCTGTAAGGGAGCCAGGAGCTGGAATCAGAGGCCCAGGGTCTGGGACGCTGCTGGTGCAGGTCTGGGAGACAGAGTGGACCTGGGGCTGCGGGCTCAGTGGGTACTTGGCAGCAAGGAGCAGCTCCAGCCATGCCTGTGCCAGCCTCCCCTCGCCCTCCAGCCCTCCCTGGCTCTGCTCTGCTGCCCAGCCAGCCGTGGGATTCGTGGGGCAGGTGGCACCAAAGCATCACCCCACACTTCCCGGGCTCTGTGGGTGCTGCCCCACGTGTGCCCAGCACGAATAGAGCTGCTGTGCTGGTGCCTGCAAAGTGATGGCATGCGGGTCTGAAACTGCCATCCTGTGCAGTCCTGCTGCCAACCTGTGCAGTCCTGCTGCCACGGAGAGCTCGGGCCTCACCTTTCTGCTGGAAATGGTAGTGGGTATTGACACAGATCGCTTCACCATCTCAACTTTACAAGGTGTCTAGATGGAATATTGATGGATTTGGGCCTCAGAGTGACTAATTAGCATGCAGGATTCCTCAAAAGGGTTAACATGGGATCTTTTTAATTGTCAAAAGAGTTTCAGGCTATTAGTGTTGGCATATTCTTCAATAATCTGTTTTATTTTTACCTGCTGGGAGCTTAATTAAAAAACAAAGAGGCTCAATTTAAAGCCCATTACTATGCTAATTTTGTAAGAACTGGGCGGTGATTAAGAAGCTTTAAAACGAGGAGTTTAGTTTGCTCTAGGGAATGGGTTGGAGGCAGGTTTTATTTCGTTTCATTAGCTAGCTACAATTATTTATAAACTAAATGGAAATGATATTAAAGAGTAATGAAAAAACCCAACATCTATGTATTATTGAAGAGCAGAACTTTTTTTAATTTAGCATTGAAGTGTGCAGAGCCTTTATTACTGGAACTTGCAGTTAACACAGCTAAATGCAGTTGTTAAATATAAGAGGCTTTTAAAATATGCCCATAAATACAGAGCTGTCTGGTTTGCTTTTCCTATAGATCACTGGAGTAAGTTTATAAAGATATCAGCGTGACAATAAAGATGAACTACTGTCTCTTTAAAAAATATTTTATGAGGCTTTATGCAGGAAAATTTCTTAACAGAATAAATTGTGAAGACTTTTTTTATCCTATGCATGTAATGTTGTATAACTAACAGTGCCCCAAACTTTCTACCGTCTTTTGCCCGTCGTGCAAGCCCAAAATAATCCATGCAATTCCAGCAGCATACCTGGGAGAACTGGCTGCATCAAATGGGTGTTCAGCAGCTGAATGCCAGGCAGGCGCCGGCGCAGCGAGGGCTGGAGATGTTCCTGTGATGTGGTCTGGGAAAAGGTGAGGGTAAGCAGCAGGAAAACCTGGCTCCAGTTTGTGTGAGTGGGCAGTGGGAGGATGGAGCTGTGGCTACAGGTATGGCCAGGGAGAGGCCGTGAGGCTGGCAAGAGCCCAGGAGAGGGTTCCAAGCCCTGGGCAGCAGTATTGACCTGAATCTCCAAAACAAGGGTATCTGTCTGTGGTATCTGTGAGGATGTGGGCAGGGAGATGTGCCCTGTATCTGCCAGAGAAACTGGTAAAACTGGTGTGTTTCTTCTCGGCCATGTCAGGAGGAGGAAGTCTGAGCCTGTGCCTGGAGGAGCCACTTCTCTGGTGGCACTAGGGCTTTCTACAGAAATAATACTTTCCTATAAAGATATTCCATCTCACGTGGCATGAATGAAATCTGGTTATCCTGGCTTACCTAGTATCTGAGTTAATTTAGCATTTCATTCACACTGAAACAGTCACTCAGGTCTTCTAAAGGAACACAAACTCCATGAACCAGTGACCAGCACTGCGCGTTGGTGCTGAAACCCTTTGTGCCACTGCTCATTTTGGGAAAGCTCTCTTGCTGTGCTGGGTATGGGGAGTGGGAGGAAGCCTGGATCAACTGTAAGATGCCAGCTTCCACCAGGCAGAGGGTCCAGTGAGGAGGAAAGGTGGCTGGAGGGCCAGGAGCTGATGCCAGCCCACCCTCATGAGCTGCCCTGGGTAGATGGCATTTAACCTCTCTAAGGTCCATGTCAGTCTGGCTGCGGTGTGAAGCTCTAGGCACGGCTGGCTGAGCTTCTCCAGTGTGCTTGCTCCCATGATGAGGGAACATCTGCATCCATGTGCCTGGGCTTTAGAAAGCCTGTTCCCTCCAGGATGCCACAGAGCAGGCATTCTGCTTTCCTTCTAACCACAGGAGACCAGCAGTGGAGCTCAGGACTGGGCTGGGGCCTCTCTGTTGCTTGGCTATGAGACTGGCATGTGTGCATGTGTGGGCACGGGCTGGGTCTCTTACAGCTGTGCAGGCTGCAAGTGTTGACGTGGCTCCTGCAGGGAGGAGCTGCGTGAGCAGCCCCACAGGACAAGCGGGGTTGCAAATGGAGCCACATCAGGGGACGTGGAGAGTGTTGCAGGGATACAGAAGTGAGGCACCAGCTGCTCAAAGCATTGTATGTCCCAGCTATGCCTCATCACAGTGCCAACGGCGAAGAACTGAGCTGCAGCCCTGTGCAGGGTGTGCTGGCTTTGTCCCTGCTCAGACCTCCCCTGGGTTTGGAGTCCCGAAGGAGCCCAGCCCCAGGGCTGTCCATACTCTGCAGATGACTCCCTCAGTCTCACCACTGTCAGTGAGGCTATTTTGTGTCTTTGCTCAGCCACACCTGCACATTTCTCTGTCCTGTATTTCCTGCTGGAATAGATAGAACTTTCAGAGTGAACCATATGACAAAAATGGGACTATCTTGCTTTCTTCTGATGACTATGAACCCCTTCCAAGTGCACATCCAAGAGTGACTGGATTCCAAACAGAATCTATGAATTGCCTAGGCACCCCTGAGATGCTGGTCCTGAGGTTTGGGCTTTTTACTGGTACATAGCTGAGTACAAGAGTGTTTGTAGAGACGTGTTTCACGACAGAGCTGTTGGTTCTCAAACTTATTTTTAGTTACATTTCTGATCTTCCTACATTTAACATTTAATTCTATAACAACTATAGCTTTCTCAGCAGAATGGTTCATGGGGCATCTCTAACTTAAATAGTTGTTGCAGCCCGTAAAGTGATTCTTCATGAAAGAAATAAGTTATGAGAAGGATCAGTACAAGAATTAAAATTACTTGGGGTGTCCTGCACATCTGTGACTCAAATATATGTAGAAGCCAGCAGGACTTTTGCTGTTAGAGTCCTCCGTGTGGATCCTGAGTTTATCATGAGGTGCAGTGTTCTGGAGCTGTTCAGAGTGTCAAATCAAAGTTTACCATGTTGGTTCCACAGTCACATTGGGAGAAAAGCCGAAGCCTGGAAGTGCCTGGGCAAACTCAGGGCTGAGCCCAGCCACAGAGCTGCCTCTTGAGATAAAGGTCATACAGCAGAATAGCTTAAAATCCTCTTTTGGTTCTAAAGGCAAACCGGGCTATCCAGGATCCCTGAGGTCTTAAATGTCCCTTGGCCTCCTTTTGACCCTGTATACACCTTACATTCTTCCTTTAATGATTGACACTCAGTGGGTATGTGCCTTCGGGCATACTGAAGTTGTAGCTGCTTCTTCATCAAAGCAACTGTTTACAGCTGGTTTGAGTTGGATGCCAATAAACAGTATTCTTTTTGTCTCAAAATAAAAAGCAGCTTAAGTCCCTAATGATAAGGATTTTGTGCTTTGTAGAGGAAAAATTCTGCTAGGTTGGGACAGCCAGCCACTCAGCTTAGCAAGTCAGAGTACTTTATACCTCAGCTAAACCGCTTTTATCTCCTCAAGTGAGTGGGCTATAGATTCTTATCATTGTGGCAGAAGTGATGAGGGTAACATCTTTAGTTGGAAATCATTGGCAACATGTGGAGAAAGCTTAAGATGTTGTCACACTTTAACTTGGTCCTAATCTGTTCAAAGGCAGTTCATACTTTCTAACTGCGCCAGCAGGTAGTGAGAGAGAGTCAAAGACGATCAGGGTAAAATAGCTCGTGCTTTTCTTTCCAGAGTTTATGACTTTCATAAAGCGGGTACAAAGAAACTGCAGCAGTAACTGTTATTGTCTAAATGAAGAGCTTATGTTCACCCAACCATATTTCATTAACTTGTACACCCAAGCTTCTACATTTCCTGCCTGCTCGGTGCAGTGCTAGAAGCAAATCTTAAATATTTTAATGCCTATTGTCAGTGAAATGAGAACAAGAGAAATGTGCAGACCAGCCGTGCCCCTTGCGCGATGTGGCCATCGGCCACGTCCACCGCCACCAGCAGCTACAAGCGTGTGCTGTGGTGTCACCCACGGCATTCACGAAATTTCCCGTGCAGGCTGTTTTGTGAATTGTGACGTGTTGATGTGAGATCTAAAAAAGGAATCGTTTTCCTTCCAACGGCAAATTGAGACACTGCTAACAACACTTTAATGTCGGAGCTGGGGGTTCTCTGAGGGAGTAGTGGAAAATAGATTTAGAACTGAACCCTCAGTGGAGCTGAGCTTTTCTAAAGGCTTGTTACCTGTAGATGAGGACCCAATCCATTTCCTGATAGTGTCAGAAGAGTTCTTCATTTCACTTGAAGCAAAAACTGACACAGCTTCTCCTCCTTTATTTATCTTTAGCAGATGATCTTAAGTACCTCGGAGTTAGTGATGAGCAAACCTCAGTCTATTCAAGCAAATATTCTGTGACACACACACACAAAAAAGTGCTTTGTCAACTTTCTACAAAGGACGGTGCAGTCAAAGCAGGATTTTTTAAAGCAAGATATTCAATAAAGCACCTAATTTTTTGAAGCATTTATGGAACCCTCAGGAATACCATGGATTATTTTGGTGCTTTTATAGAACTATTCCAAGCCGCACAAACTTTCTCGCCAAAAGAAAGGAATGCTGTACTGATGTGGTGGGGATTTTGTATGCGTTCTCTCTAACAGGCATCTCTGTTTTTTTCCCCCTGTGTCTGTGTGCGAGTAATATATATACATGCACGTAACCAAAAGTTAAGTAGTATTTTCCAGCTCTAACCTACTTACAAGTTTTCATTTAATTAAAAAAAAAGTTCTGCAAAAGTTAATAAAATGTTTAGACAAACCTTTCAGTCTTGTGAGCTTAAGGGAATAATCCTCTTTGCATGCCTAATAATGTTGTTGGTGTCTAACGGGATTTAATTTTCACACATGTGGAAGTGTCCTGTGTGATATATGTTTAACTGCTGGAATAACTTAAAACCTGTGTTAATGTTCCGGGCAAAAGAAGGGTCTGAGTATGCTATAGGGCCTTGCTTATGGATAAATCTCTTTGTATGGGTTTAGAGAATCTGGTTTACCAAAGCCTGAATGCAAGCACAGATGCTGCTAGCTAAGTCTTTAGAACTCTATCAAACATATTTGACCTTCAGAAGCTAGGAGATTTTAGTGGCTCATGTTAATCCAAAAATTCAGTTTTTAGAACAGCCATAGTGATCATCCATACTCGAATAACTAGATGAGTTTGTTCATTGCCTTTAAAAAGATGAATCAGGTGTTCGGAGTCTTCAAAAAAGCATGTGTTAAGAGAGCTATTTATTCTCCGTTGTAATATTAATAATAAGAAATTGCCATGCTGTTAGTGAGAGTGACTCCACTTTACAAGAATAAATTACCATTCCTAGATGCTGCAGGACACACCTTTAGTTGCTTGAATTTGGGGGCTTTTGTTTGGGTTTCTTAGTGTTCCTTTTTCAGTGGCATTTTTACAGTTTCTCCCAAAGCTTTGTGCCTCTGAAAAAGATTCTTCTGTCTTATCAGAAGAACAAAGTTTGTGAGAGAAGGACAATGGAGAGAAACTATGTGATGTGATTGGGGGGGAAAATGTTTCATCCATTAAAGGTCAGGCTAACAGAGCATGATTTAGAGCAGAATATAGTGAGGACTTTTGTAAGACAAGCAGCAACTTTTCATGCTCAGATGGGGATTCTTGGGTTAAATTGCCATCTTTGAGTTCTGAACTTGGAAAGGTATTAAAGTGGAATTAAACCTTTACACAATCCGGCTCTTGTGTCATTCAGGATTTTTTGGGGTTCTGTTTAATTGTACATCACAGCAGGGTTCTGAGTGACTGGTGCTCTAAAGAAATGAGGGGTAGGGTTAAGTCTGCAGCCCACTGCTCTCTGCTAATCCTTCTTGTTCCTTGAAGAAGGATTTACTTTTGCTGCCAGCTTGTGAAAGACTTTCCTCCACCCGAAGAGATTGTTGTGGCTTTCCTGGGGAGGTGTGGTTGCTATAGCAGGGAGTCACGCCTGGTTATTCTCTCAAACCCTACTGAGAATGGTCCAAAAAAGAGCCGAAGAAGAGTAAAACTGGGGATTAAAAAATGGAACAATGGGAGACAGGAAGATAGGAGTGGGAACAAATGGGAATTACAGCACCAAAAATAATGCAAAGTGACAAAAAGAGGAAATAGAAAAATAATAGCTGACAGTCAGACTGAAAAGAGAAACACTACAAAAGAACAATTTATTTTCAACAGGCAAAGAAAATAAAAGGGCATCTGGGAAATAAGACACAGGCCCATGTTGAGGGCTTTTTTGGTTCCTGCTGTATTGCAAACGTATATGCACCGAGTATACAAAACTTTCTCCATATCGACTTGTCAGTTCTACCTTTGCCGCAACCTATTTATTCAAAACAATATCTTCTTGTGTTTTAAATTCTGTGTTTCCTTATTTTCTGTTAAATGATATTTCTAATTGTGTCTGTTCCTAGGGACTAAATGTAGGGGTAATTCTGGACTTTTCATATAAAATATTGACATGTAGATCAATAACAGTAGAAAAGATCCAAGCCTGCTCGAATTCTGTTCTTGAATGCTTTCCAAAGAAATAACTGCCTCCAGGAAAATGCTACTGGGCCCTTGGTTTTACTGCTGCTTACTGGAGACAAATTCTTCAGCTCTTGCCATGGCAATGCCCCGACGCAAGTACCTGGTCCTGCCTCTGCCCGGGCACCATGCTCAGCACTATGGGAGCACAGGTTGTGTCCCACTCCTCACCCCGCTGCAGCTTGCAGCTCATCCCTGCCTTGGGCTGACCAGCTCATTGCTACACCATAAAAAGCTTACCTTTAGGATTTTTAAGTGCTGTATTCTGCTCCTAAAACCCTTTGCTCTACAAATCAAAGGCAGTCTAATTTTGCAAAGATCTGAATGTTTTCATCTCAGTGAAAGAGGCTGAAATTTTCATTCAGTTTAAAGTTTGTCACATTACAAATAAAATTTAAAAAGGAGCCAGTCCCGCATCTAACAGCAAATCTCTCTGAATGCCTTTCCTGCACCCTACTGCTTTATATATAGGAGAGGCAGAGGGATGTAACAGATGAAACATTTTGTTTATGAAGTGTCTATGTTTTGTTTTATTTCACATGTTTTTGCAATATAGATAACAGATTACACCACAGAGCTTTCATTGCCTTGTGCTATAAAGATACTATAAAGCCTTTCTGGGTATTAATAATAGATTGTGTTGATGAGTTTGGAGAAGCTGGCAATAGACCCCCCACTGCAAAGACATTAACACCACAGGACTAAGGTATCTTTCCCTTGCAAATCAGTTGCTAAATTGGCTGTGCTGATGGGTTTGGGCACAAGCTCTTGTACAGCATCAGTGCAGCAGGCACAGGAAGTTATTTTGTTTTATACTGGCAAATAACATTTCTTCCTCTTAATGTTCTTAGTTGAGAGGAAAGGCCCTGTGTAAATTCTTTCCCTAAGTCATTCTTGCCAGCCAAGAAATAACTTAGAAATTACATTTGAATTGCTTTGACACACGATTATTTTTTTCTGTAAAAGTGAAGGCCAGGGCAGTGAATCACCAACAGTACAATTTCCCTGCTTATAGGGCCTTTAGGGTGAATTTTCACATAAAAATTGTATTAGAAGAATTTCCCTGTGTTGTTGGCGATGTAAATTCAAAGGCAACTGTAAATTCTGTATGCCACTTAGTGAACAAGAAGGATAAGACATCTCACCAGACTAGTGAATATTCAGCACTGGAGACAGGCTGGGCTGTGACAGAAAAGCCCCTTACACGCAGAGTGCCAGCCACTTGGCCCACTGGAAATCAGTGAGCTCGTACAGGTAGGAAGCAAAGACGGATGGAGTTCAATATTTGTAAATAACTGAACAAAAACCCAAAGGAAGGAAAATGAAGACAAGGTTGGTTTTTGGTAATGACCTAGCTCAGCAGCGTTGCAGCGGAAGTCTAAATGCCCCAACGTGTATTGTGTTTTTATAGCACTTCGGTATAATTTGAGGCAATACAAAAAGCACAGCAGTAGAAGCCTGTTCAGCCTTTTTTAAACTCGTGGGCAAAAATAACGTTCTTTCCTGAATGTTTGCACTGCCTAGAAATACAATTCTAACAAAATTGTCATATTTTGTTAATCCTTTAGGTTTTTTAATTGCAGCCATGGCTTTATCAATTCAATTGGTGCCCTTAACTTTTATAACAGTTTCTATTCCACAGAACAGATTAGGAGAAAATTGCAGCCATAATCTGTACAGTGCAATTGCCGTGCTATAAAGAGGAATGGGAGTAGCTGAGAAGAGCAATTGGATTCCCAAAGGTGGAGCACAGTAGAGCAATATCAGTGACTTTGTAAATGAAAAATTGTTTTAATTCCCTTCTAACAGCAATAATTCGATTCTTCATAAATTTTTCCATCAAAGTGTTGTAAGGAAAAATGCTATAAAATAGAACAGCATGGCAGTGATGGAAGACCGTTGAACAAAGTGGTCAATTACGGGATGAAAATTAAGCAAAGAGAAGAATCCACTCTGTCACGTTCTGCTTGAAGCAAGAAACTCCTCTGCACTTAACTATAAAGTAAAACATAAAATGTAAAGGCAGTTGTAACTTCTTAGTTCATTCTGGCTCCACTTGAGCAAGTTCCGTGAGGATAGCAGCTTTGAGTTCTGTGGTTCTTTATGCATTTTAGTGAATCCATTTGTTGGGTCTTTTCTGATTGTCTCAGCATCACGGTTCTGATCCCAGAACCATGAGTGGACAGAGTTTTGGAGTGGTCAGCAAATGCTGGACCTGCCTCTAGAAGGGATTTTGAGATGCCTCAGATGCAGGAGCTGGGGTTGTATATTGGGTGGACGGGGAGTCCTGTGCCTGGTAGCCTGAGGACCTGTGGAGAAGGTGACAAGCAGTCATCTGTCACCATGTGAAGGGACAGCTGCCCTGGTCCATTCCCTTGCCATACACTTGCCCCATCAGAGACCTGGCTTGGTGTGTTGGGAGGAGGCTGCGAACGGCTGGTCTGCATGAAGGTCCCTCTGGACTGGCCCTGGTTGGTGGAGCAGCTGCAGGGATATGTTAGGAGGGGATTGAAGCTCTGTCCACAGATGACTTTCTTCCTTTGTTGAAAATGTGTGAAGAGAGAAAATTAACACAGAGCAGGAGTCTCTTTGGTAGTTGTCATTTCTCTTGCAGCAGTAGCCAGTGATAGTGGTCCATCCGGGAATGTCACGTGGCACAGAAGTAGGAGCAGTGCCACCATCCCTGACACTAATGGGAAGCAGAGTTTAAAAATGAACCAACTCCTATCAAGGCAAATAGGATTTATTCCTGTTACTCTAGGAGGAAGGAAATCAAAGGGTAATATTTCTGTGGGTATGGTTGTGAGAGAAACCATCATCTGGGTATGGGCATCCATGATGCTGCCTGGCACCCGTGTTTGGTGGGCAGAGCAGTTACATGAGCTTGTGACGCTGACAATGCCCACGGTCCAACTCCCACCAGCTTCAGAGCAAGATTTCACTTAGCATGGGAAGACATGTGGTCTCTATCCCTCCCTTAGCCATTAGGTTGCCTTTGCATGGCAGTGCAGCACTGCTTATGAAAATAGAGGTAAAATGTTCATGGGAAGAAAAAGTAACTCGGTACCACGATATGTGACATTTTAATCTGCGCGTCCACATCCCCATCGTGAAGCACGGTTTTAAACACAAGCTTTCACCAGGAGTTGGTGTTCTTACTGCAGCACCTGTGGGTAGAGGGTTAATAAATATTTTCTTTGGTTCTCCCTGAAGAAGAAAAAGGTTTCTTTGTTCTAGTTTCTCTCTGAATATTACTTTTCTTTTTTTTTTCCTCTAAACTTTTAATTTTTGTGCATGCTTTATTACTACTCGGTGAAAGGGAATTAGCTTTCTTCTACTGAAGTTTCAGCTATGAAATTGGCTTTAATAAACTATGTAATTGTTTTTTCTGCAGGGAAAATATTTTAAATGGATTGTTTCTTTTTTTAGGTTTTTTTTTTTTTCAAATCATAAAATTATAATATTTCTGTTTTGCTTTAGTGCATTTGAGATGTTTTGAATGTTGAGAATTCAGTGTTACCAAGCAACAGTTTTTCTTTTTTATAAGTACCCATGGGCTGTAAGACACTACAAAAATGTTCAAGTCCTGTGCTGGAAGAAACCCCCATGCATAGTGTTTTCCCCATTCTATGTCATCTAAAGAAGACGGAAGTATCACAATTTCTCCCAAAGAACAAGTAACAGATGTCATTCATTAGTAATCTAATTTCATCTCTTAATAAAACTCAGTTGTGTGAAGAGGATAATATATTTTACTTCAGCTCTAACATATTTCGAACTATACAAATGCCAAGCGAGCTCCCAGCTGGCTATATAGGCACCATAGGGATGTCATATACAGGCTGTTGTCAGAACGAACAGCGTCAGAGCAGAGACTGTACCTACGGTATTTACAAAAGCTTGTGACCACTGTCTTTGCATGTTTATTAAATAAAGAAAAGACAGGTATCTGCTGTGGTTTCCTGCAAGACATAATGTCAGAATAAGGCAGAAAGGAAAATGATTTAACATCTCTGATAGGTAGGCAGCAGCATCTGTCCTCTTGCATATATCAAATACAGCTTAATAACTTCCTATTTACTGCTTCATGGCAGAGGTCCAGTAAATAAGCAATCTGACTGAATTAGTCTATTTTTATACCTCTGTCCTGTATAACAAACCTCTTGAACCACACTTAATATGAACAGCAAATTTTGCACTGCATGTGGAGATCTCTCAGCACAGATTAAATTAGATATAATAAAACAATTAAAATCTATTTGCCCACAGACAGGAGGAAATGAAGGACCTGGGTGAGGAACAGAAAGGTAATGGGCGGGTTGTCAGGACATCGGAAGAGTAAACAGCAGAACTGTGATTCTCAGGAGCATGGCAGGGTCAGACCTACTGCAAGATAACTAAGCGAGAGATAATAAATCAGTAATATGTATTAAACACCAGATGGTTGTGCCCATGCAGGAAGGCACAATGGATCATGTAACTGTGGTTGTTTCTAAGGATTACTGATTCAGCCTGACTTCACAGGGATATCCTCACAAATAAAATCTTTATGGCCTCTTCCGCCGGTGAACGTTTTCTTCTACTGTTTAAAGACAGGATCACATGTTGTAGCATTTTCACTACCCCTAATATATATGCAAAATTAATTTGTTAAGTTCACCCAGTTTTAGCTGGTGAAGATTTTTGTCTATCTAGTACTGTAAAGTTACTTCCCAGCAGTTATTACAAATACTCAGATGGACAGACAGGCCATTGTTCCAAGCTTTAGCTCAGCCGAATCCCCCAAGTGTTTCGGGCATAGAAGCAAACACACTTAAAAACTCCTAAACCTATTGAGTTGTCTTTCAGAATTGTCCAGGCAACAGAATTTATTTATAAAACTCTTGCAATCGTTGATTCAAAACAAGGTTTTCTTGTTCTGCTTTTCTCCTTTGTCCTCTTTGAACAATTTTCTTTGGAATGTTTTCGTTGTGCTTAGGAGTCAGAGATTTCCTGGGGCTTCTAATAAAGGCATTTGATTTCCACTCTCCACATACTTTAACAAGTCCAAGGATTTTGAGGTTTGACATTAACTTAAGAGAGCTGGAGATAATCAGCCATGGGGGTAAAAAGTCAGAGTTATGCAAATTATTTGTAAAATGTATTGAAAGCAAAAGAAATAATTCTTTAAATGTGGTTGGTGTAGGGCAGAGTCTTTGTCTCAGCACAGAGTATCTGCATGCTCCCCTTCAAATTTATGGCTTTGATTGAAACCTGTAAAGGGGTGATCTGTAAAGTATTCCTGCTATCCTACACTTCTCAACAGGTTTATTACCATTCGTTTATAAAATGAACAGTCTAATGAGCAGTGGTTTAGATCACAGATATCAAAGTCTGGTCATTTGTCAAGATTAGTTTCCTGTTGTGAGATTGCCTTGTGCAAAAAAAGTGCATAACCTTGGGTTACTCTCTGGAAGCTGAAAAAATATCTAAACACTTTAAAAGATAGATTTAATGACGATTTTATAATCTCAGAATTAAATCTAAACAGTAGTGTGTGTGTGAGTTCATGTTATAATGCAGAGAGGACCTGAGAACAGACTACGGAATTTTCTTACATTGACAATGGACAAATTAAAGATATGAAGTGCGTGCAGTATTGTCAGGATAATTCAATGTTAATTTGAAGGAGTTAAAACTGCATTGACAACAATGCCATTCGTTACAACTAAAAGACTGCCTTTGGAAACGTTGCTGGGAAAGCACCATCTTTCTGGCAGTAGTGAATTACCAGTACATAACACAAAATATTTATTTTGAAGCAGAAGAAGCCCAAACACTTAGTAAAGCAGTATGACAGTGAATGTGTTAGGTAAACAATGAAGAATCTACCAGAAAGTGATTATTTTTATGTCCTAGTTCGAGGAAATGAGAAGAGGGGTATATGCTTTCTTACTTAAAATCAGTTGTAAACCCTGTGCCATTTGTGTTCTCGCTTTCGCTGGGCAGTTTGCTCGGAAGAGAACCGGGGGGCAGGTCACAGCATCTCCCGGGGCGATCCTGCCATCCCTGCAGCGCCGGGCCCGATCCTGCCGCCCCGCACCGCTCCCTGCATCAGCGGCCTCTGCCCCGGGCCGGCTCCCCGTCCCCGCTCGGTGGGGAGGTGGGAACCTGCCCGCTGCTGCCCGGCCGCGGCCGCTCCGCGCTGTCTGCGCGGGACTGCGCGCAGCCTC
>JANHFX010026028.1:0-21257 GCA_027560015.1 Chloroceryle amazona
TCATGCCTTTAGCCGCTGCCGGCCCAGTGTCTACGCAGCTCTAGACATTTCTGAATCTTACCTTTACCAAGGTCTTACTTGTTATTTCTCAAAAATAAAGAGTTCATTTTCACACTCCTGATTTGGATGATCCATGGAAAGTGTTTGTTATAGAGTGAGACTACAGTACCATTGTTTGACCGAATTTATTTTTAGTCCATGAGTGCTGTAGCAACAGTCTATGAAAATAAACTAGCTCTCGCAGCTATCATCATAGACTGAGCCCTCCATGAATTTGTTTTGGAGATGGATGAATGTTTCCAGAGCCTGAATAAACCATGCGATCTTGACTTAACATTTAGAACTGCTTGCTAAAAAAAAAGTAGTTAAATATTTCACGTAGTAACAGCAACTATAAACAAATCCAAGTAATTATCTGTAGTTTTAAATATTTATATATCTGCATTAGTTTTTTCTTCTCCTTAATAGTTTTGTCATCATTCTCTACCATGTTCTTTCCTATTTGAATTTTTTTTGGAACTGTTCACTGGTAGGAATTTAATATTTCACTTCTCATTTTTTTCCTCAGTTACTTAACTAGTAAACGATAATAGGGAATGGAATTACTTCTCAGAAATGCCGGTCCTCACAGGCTAAAAACCATTTAACTTTTTCAGAATAGAAGACTTTGATGATGGCCAGTGCAGCCGAGCTGTTTGGAAAGTCAGAGGTTTTTATGGGGCCGATAGTATGGGGTTTTATGTAGAATTGTAAGGTTAGCAGAAGCTAAAAATTGAGTGAGGTGAACAAGTAGCACATGAAGCAGTGTTACCAATATTTTATCTGAAGACCAAAGTCAAGTACCGGAGCGTTACTTTTCTTCAAGACTCCAGGTCTGTTCTTTTGGGTTTTAAATAAGTCGTTCAAATGGTAAACAGATAGGAAGAATTGGGAAAATCGCCACACTCTTGCAGTGTACCCTGGGCTCGGTTGGGATTGAGGTTCCGCCGTCTGTGTTCTGTAGCTAGTAAGAAGAGCGAGCAGGCTGTGGCTGTAGGCTGAAGCATATTTTTATAGAGACGCATGCATTCATTAATGTTTCTGTGTTCGTGCGGAACTTTGGTTTGAGGAGAGTGGGTATGCTTAATTTGCAGGCAATACAAAATGATTACAACTAAATGTCTTAGTGACCGCTCCTTTCTCCTAAGGATGCGTGAAAAATCGGACTGCAGAACGCGTCCTTGAGGCGCTCCTTGACAACCTCTGCCCGCTGTAAAAAGCTGTCAGGTTTATTTTACCCGTGGAATTTTGTCTCTTACTTAGTTGCTCATTCACAGGAGGCCATTCCCCCATATTGCATGAAGGCTTAGATAACTGAAGTGTTTGAGGGATTCTATCGCAAGAGGTTTTTCTAAAGGAATACATTACATCGACTCGGCCACGCTTGTCTGCGTGGTGGCTGTTTCTCGGCAAAACTCGATGGATCTGTATGTCATTGCATCCTTCCTTGCAAGAGCCGCATCAGCTCTTCCTCTATTTGTCCTATTGATCTTTTGACGTTCTCCCTCATTGTATTATCTACCAATTTGCCTTTTGTGGAAGCAGGACTTGCTGGTCTGTAGCTCTGGGATCGCCCCAGAATTGTAATATTTCTTGGGGTTTTGTATTGCTGAATAATTTATTTATTTATTTATTTATTTAAATGAAGCTTGTGTTAATATTTGGTTTTGTGTGCAGTTAAGCAATTTCACCCGATCTTTTCAGACTGCAATTGCATGGTTAGGCAGTAAAACTGACCATGCCACAAGTACGCTCTTTTCTCAACTATCAAAAGGTGATAGTTTTAAGAAAATCTTCTCAAGAGATTCTGAAAGAGATTGGCTATGGCTTTGCCATCCTGTCTGTATTGAAATGTCTCGTATCTCAGTCTTGGCCAGTAACTTTCTAATCCTCATATATACTTGCGACTTGGCATAAGTGAGACTCCTTTTCCTATTCGCATCTAGCAGGATCTAAATGTCAGAGCTTCATGAATGAGGCAAAAACATTAAACAGTGTAGTCTTCGTATGACCCTTTGTATCTAGTCAGTGGACCAGGAGAGCGCACGCTCTAATACCATGCTGTAGATGACAACTAGGACGGTTAGTTTTGGGATAGGACTATGCTATCGGACTACCGTGCTCCTCATTCTTAGGACTGCCTCGGTATTCTTATAACCAATCTGGGTTCGAGTTGTTTGGAGCAATCAATCTGTATAGAGACCCTCTAGGTAACATAAAATTGTATCCTGGACTCGTTGCTGTGGACCACATGGGTGTGAGCCTAAGCGTTACTTTTTCTTCTGTTTCCCAAATTGCCCTTTCTTCTGAATGCCTTCAATGGGGACACTGATCTCACAGGTCAGAGTCTGCCCGGCCTATGGAGGAGGATGGGTGACAATATTTGCTCTGTCAATGCTATTTTATTTTCATTTTTTCAACTAGCCGGCACCAGGGTAACGTCCGGGGGGTTAGCGCGGCTCCTCTGGTGTGCCTGGCTCTCCCATGCGTAGTATGGAGAGGCCAGAACACGTCGAGTATCTCCAGGTGCCTCGCCCAGAAAGTTTTACGTGACTTGGGAGGCCAGGGACTGTAAGCTGGGTTTCACAATGCCTAATTTAGAGGTGCATAAATCCTGTAGTAGATGAGGCTTCCTTTATGGAGCGTGTCCCGTGTTAGTCTGCATTTGCTAGTAAAGCATTTGGAATTGGATTGCTTCCCAAGAAGCAATCGCCTAGAAGAAAGAGTTGTGTTAGCCTGTTGGGCTGTAACTGTACTCTGTAATTAGAATGAACTTTCAGAGGCAGTTTTAGCAAAGGCTTTGGCAGCAGAGCTTTTCAGAATTCTAGGAAATAACCTGAGTTAGTTTATTATGCCTTTTTGATTTTAGTGTGCGTTTTAAAGTTCTCCTAAAGTGTATTCCTTAAAATAGTTGTGTAGTATGTTGTTCTGTGCACCATTGTTATTATGGTAAGGATGGGGCAGTGACTAAGAAAGTAGACACTGATAAAATATATTGTAATCCAAGTTCCTGATTCATTTTATGAATAAGACATTTCGACCGGGTAAGTGCCTTTATAAAGATGTTGTAATTATTTTCTGCTAAGTTGGAGATGTGTTCTTCAGAATCCTCATGGCAGAATAAAAACCTGACTAAGCAACGGTACATAAAGGGAAATAAAAAGGAACATTCCTAGCCACTTAAATAACTGGCCAACAGTACCGATAATTTGTTTCGTCAACCAAAACAACACTCAAATGAAAAATTGCTTTGGCTATCTCTAGATACCTCCTAACTCAAAATAGCCAATGGAATAGCATCTGCCATTCCGTGTGTCCGTGTTCCTCTGCAGACGGCATGTTGCCGTCCTGACGTGGTATTTTTCTTCTCCTATGAACTGGCCAAAGTCGATCGTAGCGACAGCGGTAAATTAAACATTAGAAGACTGTGCAAGCTCTAACCTTAAGCTGTCGGAGATGTTACTCGGTTACCTTGGAAATGTCGCAGAACCAGAACACGCTGGTATTTAGTAAGTTCAGGAGGAAAAGTTTGTGTTTTGCTTTTTAGGCAGAAGTTGGTATTGCGTTTTCTGTTTCTATGTATTTCCTTATTTTACCTATGCATGTAGTGCAGTATTGTATTTTGGATACAACCACGTGAAGTGTGTAAGTACATAGAAAAAATAGTTGTTGAAGTTGAATAGGAAACTGATGTTAGGTGAGAGGTTGTGGTTAGGTGGTTTGGTTTTGAGTTTTTCTTTTTATCGAACGAACGTTGCACCGGGTTACTTCTAGGACCTAAATCGGAGCTGTCTTTAGAACGGCGTATTTTCTTCTGTTGCAGAATTGTTGCTTCAGAGATATCTATATTACATTTAAATTTGTTTGCAAAGTTGAATCTTTGTCCCCTAAACCTAGAGCTGCGTGTTCCGCAAGTACTATTTGGAGTGTTGCCTGACTGGTTATCCTAAAGATATTCTAGAGCCTATTAGAAATGGTCTTAGCTGTGTTTGCATTAAAAGGTCTTTCACCTTCTAAACCAGAATTGATACATATATTTGCCCGTTATCGCTGTAGGATACGGTATCATTGTTCCGTTAGCACCGTATGTTACTCTGCCTGTATTTTAAACTGTGGTGCTGGTTTTGTCATTTTTTATCAACCTTGAAAAAATTTACTGGAGGGGACACGACCATTGATGTGGCCTTAAAACACATGTAAGAGACTGGGACCGTCAAGGAGTCGGTAGTAATAAGCGTTTGGAGCCCCAAATCCCTCTTGTCGTTTTGAAGGTCCTTTAGAGCAATCCTGCCGTAATTCGGAAGTAAATTCGATCTTCTTCTGTTGAATACATTGCTAAGTATCTCTCTTGTTCTGTGCGGAGTGAATTTCAAACCAGACAGAAAACAAATCGTCAAAAGTCATAATAAAAGGTAAAGTTTGAAACGCGATCCAAAAAGCTAGACTACCTCCCTTGTAACTGTTACGGACTATTTCTGTAGAGAAGCTTCCTAAAACTTGCCTGTCTTAATTTGCAGTGGTTTTACAGCTAGTGTGACAATGCTGCCTAAAAAAAATATCGGACACGGTCTGCAGCGATGGACCATCTATGATCCTGATATTTGAGAAGCGAAGCTGTGGATTAGTACAGGCACGAACCTGAGTCCTCTCATGTGATTAATGTGTGCATATCGCCCGCAGGGCTGCTAACAGGAAAAGGGGGGAACGGCGCTATAACGCTTCGGGTAGTTTTGTCTCTCTCTTACGCCTTCCTTTGTTCTCTTCTTCTGTTGGCGGCTCTGCACCGGCTTGTACTCTTGTGACGATGAGTATGGAGTGGACTGAGGCAGGTTCTTGCCTGCGATGTGATTTAAAGCGGTAGCGTTGTGAAAATCTGTTGTTCAGTGCGGCTTCTTGATTATCCAATTTCATGCTCCCGCTTATATCGTAAGTTAATCCTGGCTGCTGACCTTCGCTTGAGATACAGCGTGTCCGTACATCCACATAACGGTCAGCGCTTCAAAGCCAAGAAGCGCTGGAGGTCGCTGGCTTGTTAACGCTTGGTATTCCTGTCTGGCAGCGCGACCAGGAGAACTGGCGGTGCTTCTCTGAATTGTGGATAATAAACTTTTTCCTTTTTCCCCCGTCACCTGAATGACACAGCAGTTCTAAAAAAGAAAGCTAATTTTGGTGTTTGTTCACGTGAACATTTTCTCATTGTTACGTGTATTTTCCCTTCTCCTCAAACTTTGTAAAATCCTATTCGGGTAACTGCAATACTCTCCTTAAAAAGGGAACACCGAGTAAGGATTTCAAGGATAGTCTGAGGTATGATCCACTGAAATCAGTAACTAGTTTTCTGTTTGTTTTAGTACCTCTGGATTATATTCCATGGGCAGTGTCAACCTGAAATTCAGCTACCATGCAGTGGTATTTTTTGCACTGCTGTGTATGCAGGTGAATATTCAGCCTGGGCCTGGAGGGGTTTTGAGCAAGTACATTTTGAACCTGTTTTGTTTATTTTGAGGTGGCCTATAGAAATTAGGATAGAGTCAGAAGATACTTCATCAGGTCGTTGATGTTTTAGCTGTGCTGCAGTTATGTAAACAAGCAAAGCAGAAGATGAAAAAGGACCGTGTTACAGAAAATACGTATTGAACCTGCCGTGAACTCTTCAGAGAAGATAGTCCAAAATGGCTAGACTCATTTGCTGAGAATACGGTTCAACATCCAAAAAAAAAAAAAAACCCAAACCCTAAGAAGAGGCAAAATAATGTCTGTCTACAGAGGGAAAGGCTTCTGATAAAAACTAGGAATATCACAAAGGGAAACGCTTTCTTGACATTTTAATGTGAATCGGTAAAGCAGTTCAAAACCAAGGAATTATTTGTAGACCGGTTAATCTTTCTCAAAAGCAATCTGTGATGATGTAATAAAAGAAAACAAACCCCTTCAATGTTCCTAGGAAACAAATACCGTTTGGTGCGTGACCTAGTCTGGTTTTTGTTGTCGTTTTATGTTCCTTTTGGATACAGCCAGACTTCAAAATGGTGCGGGCCTCCGTTTGTTGTGATGGCATTCCTGTTGTTTCAGGGTTGCGGTGTTAAATGCATCTAAACAATTGTGAAGTCAGACTAAGGGCAAAAATGCAGCTCTTGATGTAAAGTTATCGCTGTACTTGTAGGGTCTGTGTCGAGGAGCGGACGGGAATCTGCTCTGGTTGTAGTAGGCGTGAAAAGACAAAGACGAGGAGCAGTGTTCATCACGTGGAGAGTTGTCCTGCAGCACGGCTACAAGATATTTTCTTGCAGGACAGCCTGTATTCCAGTCTGGCCGGGAAACCGGTTGCTGTGTATATTTTATTTTGTTTATTTGTGCGATATATTGCTAGTTCTCAGTGTTTGCATATGCCTCTTGTTCTGCAGAGACTCTCTCTTACGATTTTCTCTTTAGAACAACTTTCTAGAGATCTTCCAGGACAGTCCGGGGCTTCATCACAGTCCTTACTCCTACACTTATAATTTCCAGCTCTGGCCCTAATCTTGCAATAGGAATACAGTGATACTTTGCAGGCATCGGAGGGAACCCTCAGGAGTGTGAGGACCTCATTTTTATAGCGAGCAAAAGTAATTTGGCTTTCTCAGACTTTAAAGCCCGGGTTCCGGTCCCTTTGGAAATTGTAATGGGTGTATTTCATCTTGGAGCTGTGCCACCGCAGTCTGTCTATTGCTTTGTGATATTGCTCTGACTCCTGAGAGGTGTTTTTGCTGAAATATTTCAAAAAGAAAGCTCTTGCTATCGCAGCTCAGTTTGGACTAATAGTGAGAAAAGTTATGCTTTATCAGATTGGCTTTCAGGACTTGCACTTCAGTGGGGCCCCGAGGCTCCGGAGAAGGGAAAGTTTATGCAGGTCTGTTACGGCATATCCCACCTCTTATGCCCAATCCTTCTTTGCTTTAACCTAAAACTATAGTGGTCTGCCTCCCGGTACATCTGATTCTTTCTGCCTCTCTTTTGCCCATAAAAGGAATCCTTTTTAGGGTGTCCTATTTGGATTTAGGCTACCAAATAGTAGTTTAGTCATGGGCTTTGAGAAATACTTGTATTTTCATAGTGCTGGAATGGTAATTAATACCTAAGTGCTCTTTTTTGCGCGAGGTCTGTGCTTCGTCTCGATTAGGTGGTCCAAATGGGCAAACTGGAGAAAGGATTTTGAAGAGGTAAGGGGAAAGAGAATTGTCAGGCCTTAAAAAAATCCATATCAAATGTCCAAATAGTTATGGTAGAGATAGAACTGTATTCACTTACTGATAGAGATTTAAGAAGAGAGAGAGAAAATGCAAAAGGAAAGGAAAAAGTATTGCATCTGTGTCAAAAAACAAACAACATGGGACCAGAAACAGATCTCTGCTTTATCTTCTGGTATACAGTGACATCTACAGAGCGGAGCACATTGAACATGACTCCTGTTTAGTACCATGCCTTTTTTATGACAGTTTTCTTTTGTGTATACATTAGTTTAAACTGAGTATTTTATTCTTGTCATGCATGGACGGTATTATTTATCTTTGTACGTTCCCATGGAGGTCTACCTTATTTAAAAAAAATAGATAATTACTTCACCCTGACAGAAGCTAATTTGACAGTTGGAATTGCAATTGCAGTGTACGTACTCGAGCAGAAATGACTTTATTTTGCTGGGTAGAGTGTCTGGTCTTACGGTGTAATGCCCTGGAATGTTTCTGCTTCTTTAAGGTAAAGTTTCATTCTCAACTGTCTTGCATTGTTGTCATCAAGAACTGGGATTTGGATGCTTTCAGTCCAAGCGCTTATGCTGAAATTGTCACGCAGATAGCTTTGTTATTAGATCCATTCGTTATTGATGTAACATTTTTAAGTAATGAAAGAAAATACTAAAATTTAAGTTCCATTTCATTTCAAAAACATTCCAAATGAATAGAGGTATACAGGGCACTTTCGCAGGGTTTTTTTCTGTTAGACAAAATCCTTAATTCTGCTGGCATTTTTTGTTGCCTTTTTCTTCATTGCTTTCTCTTTTTTTTTTTTTTTATGTTTCTGCAACAGAAGGAAAAATAGGTAGCTCTGCGGTATGATTTTATCGGTGGTGTATCTTTTTCTCCCCCCTGCTCCGAGCAAGACAAAAGAGAATGCAGCCCAGTATATGTTAACAGAACATTGCCTGTGGATACTATCTTCTCGAGACCTGAGCCTGTGTTTTACCTTCACGCACTATACATAGGCTCGGTAACCTCCAGACGATGGTTTAGTGCATAAAGTTAAACAGGCATGTAATTCTTTGCAAACATAATCCTTAGGCTCCTGAGGCATTAACCTCTGATTTGAAAAAGGACTTTGTAATGAGTAGTTTAATTTTTTTTTTTTAAGGAAACTTAGAGGAAAACTAAAATTTCCACTCCAAATATGAAAAGACAAGGAAATAAAAAACCACTACTTTTATTTCTGCTCTATTTAAAAAGGTGATTATTAAGCACATTTCACAATGTAGACACCTAGGCTCTGAACTTCCTGGCTTTTTTGTAAATTTTTGTAATTTTTTTTTGCTCTGGGATGCCAATAAATGTATCAAAATGAGGCTTGCCATTACTAAATCAGAACATATAAATGCATTGGGAGTTGTCTTAGTCTTGTTTTTTATTGTTTTCCTCCCCTGCCAGGTCAAATACTCTAGGAATATTAATGGCAAGCCAGATCCGGGCCTCATTAAACTAATACATTTGAATGGTCATCAGCAAATTGCCAAGTAATGAACGACACCCAGGAGTTTTAAAATATAATAAGCAATTGTGGCTGATGAGCAGGTTTTATAGCCGAGGCTTTCACGACCGAAAAATAGCCCTGATAGTCTGCCAGCTGAAATTGGTGGTTAATCGGCGTTAAACTTGGTTTTCATGAACGCAAAGTAAAAAATCGTAGCGGAGCTGGAAAGCATACCTAAAACCCGTGTAGCAAAAATCTACTCGTATATAAAAAAATTCTTGGAAAAAAAGCATTAAGCCCTTTGGAGAAATAAATGAGTAAAATAGGCTCTGTAAAATATAAATGAACAAATGTATGTGAGCAGTAGATGCTTGAAGGACGTGAATGTTTTTCTAGGTATTCAGGGGCTGCTATACTCCAATAAAGATAAAGTGTGTAATAGATGAAATATGTCCATTTTGTAGAGAGACAGAATAACCTAAGGAAAAAAAAAGGTGAATATGCTATTGGCAATGAGTTAGCATTAAAGGCTGTCAGCATTTTTCCTCTTGTAGAAATCTGTTATACGTCCAAATCCTGCATTTCTTTTCCTAATCTTACGTTCAGAGGTTTTTAGCTGGGATTGAAGGGAGTAAGGAAAAAAAGACAAGACAATTTTAGAAATAACTGAGCAAACTTCAATTTTTATAATGGTTACAAGTATGCCTTTTCTAACATTAAGTGTATTCACAGGAATCTTTCAGTCGCTGCGTGGTTATTACTGAAAAAGGCATCTGGAAAATGTCTTCCATTAGCTGTGGCTTTTGGCAGGAGCTATAAGTGGGCGTGGTCAGTGTAGGTAAACTGACGTGCGCCTGAAATACTGTATGTGTTTGTATGTACACTCCCTCAATAAATATTCGTATATCTTTTAAATCTACTACTCTAGCTAGTGACCCTTGACAACGTTTAAACCGTAGCGTAGCGTGTCACGTAGCAGCGTTGGGGGGGACGGGGTTCAGGACCAAATATTAGCAGCTTTCTTAGCGAGTACCCGGTGGAGAGACCGTTTGAAATAGATGAGCAGCAATAGATTTCCTCAGGAAAAGCTCTGTCTGACAGAGCAACGTCCTTGACTCGAGTGGATTTCTCCGAATGAGCTGTAAAACCCCTTTGCTGGAGCAAACTAGCCCGGAGCCCTGAACTTCTGATGCTTTCAAAATGTTGTAGACTGTTGGTGTGACTCTGCTCTCTTTATGATAAATACAGAATGCAGCCTCTGAACTTGTAAGGTTAGTCTCTTGGGGGGTCCGTAGGGTTGAGCCGACTGTACTTCACGTTTCGGGAGAGGGCTGAGCAATGACCTCTTGATCGGGTGATTTGTAACGGGAGTTAAGGCTGAGCGGGAGTAGCTGTCGAGCTCACTTCATTTGGTTTCAAGTTTGCATTTCTTTATGACTTTGTGCAGGCACCTCTTTATGTTGTAAACCATGGTGAGACTGGACCGATCCGATGCAACCGCTGCAAAGCTTATATGTGTCCCTTCATGCAGTTTATTGAAGGTGGAAGAAGATACCAGTGTGGCTTTTGCAACTGTATAAATGATGGTGAGTGACGTTTCTCGGATTGGTGATTCATATAAATTCCATAAAATCCTTTAAGGGATATCGCTTCTTTTTAGTTTTCTTGACTTGCTGACTTGAGGCAAAAATAGTTTATTGGGATGCGGTAATTAGACCTGTTTCACAAACTAAAATGACTACCCAAGGAAAAAAATATATAGAAACATGTTCAGTACAAATAAAAAAGCCCCGAAAAATAATGCTGACTCGTGAAGTCCAAATGTGATCAAAACTTTACCTAAAAATAATGTGTCAACCTAAGATAGAAAGCTGCTTTTATTGCTGACCGAAGGCAATTTCTGGGCGGGGGGGAAATTAAGAAATCGAAATGTCCAGCGTAACCAAATATTTAGAGCCGTGTCAGCCTGGTCCTGTCCATGACTGCGGATGCAGTGGGTAAAGAACCTCTTAATCTTACTGTCACGAGCGCTGGTTTTCACGGAAGATACCATCCCATATTTGTTCAAGTGTGCTGCATGTGACTCATAACTGTTCTCGTGCTCTTGGCCGAATCCCAAGTCTTTGCCAGATCTACCCTTCCTAGACATTTGTATCAAGCTGGATTTCCTCAGCTGGATCACGGTGGTATAGTGCTTTCCTAATACAGTCATCTTTCCAGCGACGAAACGTGAACCTTGACAGACTCATTCCAGCTTCTTTTCTGCCTGATGTTCAAGTGTTTGTACAGCGTAGCAGATAATAAATATTGTAGCTCGTTTAGTAATTTAAGCTCTCGTAGAGAGAAATGTAAATGCACTGTGAACATTTTAAGAAAACCACTGAAGCTGCAGTGTCATTTTAAAGCATACTTTGTATTACGACAGTGTCTTTTATCCAAATCTGAAGCACTTAAAACTGTAATGAGGCCTAAAATTGGCCACCGGGCTAGGTAGATGTTCCCCCTACGCGCACGCGTGTGCTGCTTACTGCCAAAAATGTGAAAAACTGCATTCTAACTGTATAATGACTGGGGAAGGAGGAGCTAAAATCCAGAAGTGACTCTTCCCCAGCGTGACTCTAACCACGGGACTAGCTGTATATAAATTGCTGGTGGCAAAGCCCCTTGATGTCTCAATGATGTGGAGTTCTGCACGTTTTATCTGTAGCTGCAGAAAGGTCCCGGGATAATGGACCGCATGCACTTTTCTGCACAGTAGGTTGGGGCCGTGAGCCTTACAGAGAGGTTAGGTCAGGGCTGTGAGCCTTATAGAGGGGTATTTCCCAACAAAGTGGTATTTTTGGATAAAGCAGTACGGGCTTCAGGAGAAGTGCTGGGTTTACCGCTGTCCCTCTGCAGAACTCTGGCTCTAGTGGTTGGGATGACGCTGCGAGTAGACTGCATCTACTGAGCAAATACCCACCGTTAAGTCGGCGTCCTGAGGGTAGCAGGTTCGCGGCTGTGGAAATGACCTGGGTCGGTTTCACGTACGCTAGTCTGACAGCGCGGAGGTGGGAGAATAGAGATATTTATAAGGGAATATGCCCCAGCCTCCAAATACAAAAGGAGCTGGCATTACTAGAATGTCACGGGGGTTTTGGTTGGGCTGTCTTTTAAGCCAATGGGGGTAAAAGCACCCCTGCAACCCATCTAAGCGTTTAAACTCTTCCCTCGATCTGTAACGGAGGAAACTGCATGAGGACATTGTATCTGTTGAAGGAAGTTGAGTTGTTCCCTTCCTTCCCAAAGTAAAGCGTTTTTGTCCCGCTCTTGTGTTGCCTTTCAGTCCCTCCGTTCTTCTTTCAACATTTGGACCACATGGGCCGACGGGTGGACCACTATGAAAGGCCCGAGCTATCTTTAGGATCCTATGAATATGTTGCTACTCTGGATTATTGCCGAGTGAGTATTTCCAGTATGCAAACCAATCGACAAGTTTATGTCAAAACAAACAGAACCCTTTAAATACCTGCAGTAGAGTGAAGGCTGAATATCGAAATCGAGGTCCGCTGGAGAATTTAAGTTTACAATAGTACATATCGTTCCTTTGTGCTGCAGAGTATGAGACCAGCAAGGAAGAATATCGAAAGGTGCAGCAAAGTTGTGGATTGGCAGGCGTTAACTGGGCGTTCGTTTGGTAGTAGCCGGCAGGTTGCACCGTTCGGAGGCTATAGCTGAAATTCCGATGCGGTGTATTTCGGATGCGTCTTCTGTTGATTTTGAAGACGGACGGGTGCCTGAATTGCCTTGCTGTTATTGAAAGCCTTAGCAAAGGAATCTGACCTTGTAATCTTTTCCTTGGAAGAGGTTTGGGGTTGCTTTTGTAGCGCTTTGACCAGTTAGTTGAAATGGGATGGGTGTTCTCGGTACTCGCTGAAGAACTCAATCCAAATCCCTTCAAGTCACTGTAAATATTTGTAGTTTATTAGAGAACTGTATTTGATACTTCCGAAAGCACAGATTGCTTAAAGTTTTCATCCTTCGGTGCACTTTACTAAACTTCCGGTATGACTCCACCTGTTCAGAGTATGGACGTGTATTTCTGTTCTTGCTGAAAGCAGGCAGAATTTTCTTTGTTAGGGGAACTGAGGTCATGATAAGCTTAGGAAAGGGAACGGGATTCTACGACTTCCTCAGACCATTACCTTATCGCTGGGATGAAGAAAATGAGCGGCTGGAATTCTGCTTTCTCCCTAGGGTACTGCTCCAAAATCCACTGAAATCCCCGGGACGATCTATCTAGATTTAATCGAAATCTGGGTTAACCCCCAGGACGGGAATTGTAGCGAGGCTTTACAGAAATGCAGTGGGGGATCCGAAGAGTACGGTCAGTGTAGCTCCAGCAAATTTGGTTAAGCCTCGCCGATTTCTGGCAGCTAAACTTTTGAAAATTCACGTGTTCTAAATGGCTCTGTGCCATTTTTGTAGGTGTTTTTTTTTTCTCTGTTCCAGAGCGTAACCCTGTGCGATGCGGTCATCTTCCAAACGCATCTTTTGGTGCAGCAGCTTCTGCCGTCGAGCAGAAATCGGGGAGTTTCCCCTGCTGAAGCCACGTGGCGTGGTTTGCCTTCATGGTGCAAAGACCCAGCCGTAGACCTACTAGGATTTTACAAAAAAGAAAACCGCTTGCAAAATTAACACTTGTGCCGGAAATGCCGAGTTATTAAATTTTACAGAAGTTAACATAGTTTTAGAATTTAATTTTTCATTCTGCTCCGAGTTGCAAAGGTTGAGGTCTTTCGTAAATTCTGTTGAAGACCAGAATGGAAAAGTCATTTCCTTTTGTGCTTATCAAATGGCAAGGATGAACAGTTAAGGAAAACATTAACAAAGAACAGCTGGTTTGCGTTACGGTGCTCCCGCTAAGCGGATGCGGCAAGAGCGCGAGTCCTCGCTTCTGCCCTGCATTTGCCAGAAATTATGCTGGGATTCTTATAAATGCTGATGCAATTCAGGAGTTTAGAAACATTGCTTGATACAGGTTTTTTGAAACTAGAATCAAAGTACAGTAAACAGAACAGCTTTTAAAAATACGGTTTGATTTAAAAATACTGTTTGATTTTTAGTTCATGAGAATTCTGATTTACGTGACTCAACTGAAGTGAGATTGAGGGTATGTAGTACTAAGTTAAATTCCAAGTGTGCTAGGGACCGTGAATAAGTGGTAATTCTGGGGTTAGTTTACTGTTTTCCTAAATGGAGTTTTCCAAGGTTTACTTTAGCCAGCATAGTTTGGTTAAGAGGATAGAACTCTGCGCGCGAAGGCGGCGAAACAGTTTGATGGAAGAGCTGTCCTGAATGTGACGCCAAGTAATGACCGCTACTCGGCTTAATGGGAATTAGGAAAACTGATTTTAGGGAGGATGATGATTACTCTGGCTATGTTCACTTTATATGTTGTTCTTCCTGGGTACAGCTTTCAAGCGTGACGTGGCTTTATTTGGAAACAAAACCCCTTGATCTTTCTTTTTCTTACTTATAAAGACTTGTCAGTGGTAAATGCCGTGATTTACATGCCTCTTACATTAAGAGTAAGAGGAATCTCAAAGGAAGCTGTACCAGCTCAAGTCACTGCCGTGTATATGAAGCAGTTACATATGTTGAATCCTCCGCTCTCATGCTTTACCTTACAGAAAGGTAGCTTATTCCTGAAAATACAGGTCAGCTGTCCAGAATGGATTGAAGCATCGGACGTTAAGGCAGGCAGGATGCAGGCGATCGCCGCTTAACAACTGCTAAGACCTGAGATATTTCAGTTCTGGCTTAGTACCTAGGTTGTATTTTCTGTTTTCAGACTGGTTAGAAATCACCTAACAGTTTAGAGGCCTTCACATTAATAAAATATCAGTGTGTATTGATATGTGGAATGCAAGACCAGTATGGGTACAGAAAGAAAGCCAAAAAGCACGTGTATTTAAACCCCTGAACTCCAGCAGAAAATCTTGGTGTTTCTTCTTAGCTAATAAAACTGTTACCCTTTGTATACATACTTTAGTCTAGTAGGATGCTATTTTCCAGTAATTACGTTTTATTCCAGAGGCGGACTTCACGCGGTATGTGCCAGCTTTCTGCTTCGGTTACTATTTATGATCCGTAGCATTTTTCAAACAACCGAATGCCGTATTTTACGTCGCCTTAGGGTACATAATGGGACACGATCTAATTTTCTCCTTTGAATGGTCATTTTTTTTCTGTAGAACAACAAGCCTCCAAAGCCACCAGCTTATATCTTCATGATTGATGTGTCATACAGAAACATAAACAGTGGCCTAGTTAAACTCATATGTGATGAACTGAAGACCCTGCTAGATAAACTTCCAAGGTAAAGAAACGCGTGCTTTGCCTAACTCGCTGCCCTGCAGCGTTTACGCCGTTTTGCATGGTGAGAGGTAGAAGTGAGCTACAGAAAATGTCGACGCTTACAGTGCGGGTATTTTGGGGGTGATAGCGACCAGAAGGTAATTGTAATACTGCTGGCAATTCCTAACTTGTGATGCCTGGATTTACCGTGTGAACGGAAAGAACCCGTCCTAGTAATTGCACACGTAGCTTGTATTCATTTCCTTTCTTGCGGTGAACTCTAGCGGTATTATCAGCGAAGTCCTAGCTTTTAGTTTTGCCTTTACTTGCTGTAGTTCTGTTTACTGCAGCACTGCTTGTCGCGTTAAATTAACCGTGGAAATGGCAAAACCGGAATACCTGAGAATGGCAAGTTTCTCTAAAGCGAGGTTGTTGGTGGCTTATGTCTTCAGGTTTTAATATTAACGAGTACCACTTTAAAGGCTCTTGCTGCGCTGTGAGGCTTTTGTGTCCCGATATGTATCTGAGCAGAGAACGAATCTTGTAGGCAACGGTCATTTTATGGAATGTAGCACATTTGTGAGCATTAAACACACAGTAATAGTATTACTCCTGATCGATATTAAGACAGTAGATTATTTTACTGTACGCCAGTCTAGTTTTTATTATGGAATATTAATAGAGTTTTTATTTCAGCCTAAATAATGGGGACACCCCCAGTTAAATGAGAGCAGTGAAAGACTGTGAAGTAATGAGATGTTTTACGTGTGAAGGTGTACGAAAGTATCGAAGTGTACACAGAACGAAAATGCATTCCCAGTAATGGTACTTTTGGGGGCGAAAACAGACCTAAGAAGCGGAGAGAGCAAAGTGTGGAAGTCTGGGAGATGAGATCCTTGAGATAATCTGGGATATGTTAAAAATCTTTTTATTGTGTATCCTCCTGGGATCCCTGTGCATGAAAGAAATTCCAGTCTGGGGCGGGGGGTGTGGGGTGTGTTAGTTTGTCACGTAAGGCCCTCGCTCAAGTACTTTGTCACTGAAGACTACACTGGAGATTCAAGTGTTTGATGATATCTTGAACATATCTTGGAGCTTTCTGTCAGGATTGGGCATGACTGAAGATAATAAAAGGTACGAATGTAGTAACAAAAAGCAGCTGGCAGTTTACGATCACCTAGGCTCGAGTAGGCAAGGTCGAAACAAAATGAAAGCAAATGTATCTGCATCACAGAAAAGATCCCCGAGTTGTTCTCCTCGCCACCGCTCGGCAGAGATCTGCTGCTAAAGAGTTTGTTTGCAGGGCCAAAGTGGTCGTGTCCCCTGCAAAGCAATAAAAAAAATAAACAGCAGACCCTGCGGTTTCTTCAGAGTTGTCTGTTGTCTTTAAATGATATTAATTTGAAAATCCTGAACCGATAAGGCATTCCACCGAAATTTGTGGTGAAACTTCTATTTTGGTGTTCCGGCAGGGGTAGCTCTTAGTTGGCGGGCTTTGGTGGGCCTGGGGACTTCTTTAGTGGCAATAATGAGTCATTTCTACAAGGTTGTGTTTTGTGTGATACGTAGCTATGGAGGATCTAACAGTTGTGACTGCTCGGTACTAGTCCTGCTGGAGCAGAAGATTGACCTGTCAAAGAGACCAGGCATCATAGGTTCAGGATTTCGGAATTGTAACTGTTGGGTTTTTTGTTTGTTTTTTTTGCAGAGAAGAGCAACAAGAAGCCTCAGCGATACGAGTTGGTTTTGTCACTTACAACAAGGTTCTCCACTTCTTTAATGTCAAAAGCAGCTTAGCTCAGCCTCAGATGATGGTGGTCTCGGATGTTGGAGAAGTTTTTGTTCCTTTGCTGGATGGTTTCCTTGTGAACTTTGAGGAATCGCGATCCGTTGTTATCAAGTAAAGTAGAATTGTTCCCCATGTGAATGAGATCTGAATGCTTATGAGATGCAGTAGGCCTTTTAGTAAATGGGTTTGGAGGGTGCTTACATTTGTTGCGATACTTTAGAAGCCGGCAGATGCTTCGAGTTTTTTATTTCCACCTCTGAGGCAAAGAAAAAGTGATATCAAAAATCCCCCGGGGATGAATTTGAAAATATATTTAGGCCAGGTGTAAAGCTTGCATCTTCAGCAGTGCTGCTCGAAAATGGGAGAAGAGCTGCGGCTGTGTGCCTGCTTTTCCTCCTGTGACACGTGTGATGCACGCCTGGATCTATATGTCCTTCCAGCACACTGGAATTCCTTAATTTTTAACTGGTTTTATGTACAGTGCGTTCTGTTGTTACCAGCTTTGAAATAATGCATCTCATAGAATTTAAAAATTCATAATTTGTTTTATTCTGACTGGAATCCTAAGAAATTGAGCAATCAAAATTCATCGTCTTCTAACCAGTTGAGACGCTGATCCGTTTGTCTCCCATAGCTTGTTGGACCAGATTCCAGAGATGTTTGCAGACACTAACGAGAGTGAGACCATCTTCGCTCCCGTTATCCAGGCTGGCATGGAGGCGCTAAAGGTTAGACTTCGTTTTTTTTTTCTAATTTCCCATTCTGACTTTAGGATGATTTGGGACTGGCTTTTAGCAAATGGATTTTCTGCAGGTTTTCAACTATTATTCTTTTGTTTCTCTCTGTAAGAGAAGCAGAAAAGTCGCCGATTGTTTCCAGCACGAACGGTCTGTTATTGTAACACTATGCTTGAACTGTTTTAGTCAAAATGAGAGCCCGGGCATAAAATCAATTTCCAGAGGTTGGGTTGAGTCTATTCTACCTAGAATGGCTGTTTAGGAGATGATTAGGAATTGGACTTTTTTTCACTTCTCTGAAAGGCTGAACCAGAAACCGTGTTTATTTACTGCAACAGAACTAATAGGTAGTGTGGATGGTTGCCCGTGGATTTGGTCCTTGCACGTGTAAAGGGCAGGAAGAGTTACTGTAAGATACAGTTGCGCCCTGCGTGTTCTCCTGCTTCTGCTGACTTCTTGTGCAAAATGGGGTGACTGTTTATAACGGAATAGAGTAGGGGCTTGGTGCGTTTCTGCCTAGTGGACGAGTTAACCAACTTGGAAACAGCTGAAAGTGAATCCGCAGGCCAAGAGACATCCCCAGTTGCTTTCTGCATGTCAGGGACATCCCCCAAAGCGCTGACATTTCTTTCCATGGAGCGCTGCCAATTCAAAGAATGTCACCACGGTTCACCGCAAGATGTGTAGGAGCAGAGAAATCTTAAACTCTGAAAACACTACTGGCTGTTATCTGCAGGCTGTGTAGAAGTAAAGCATGACCGTTGAGTAGACAAAGTTGTTGAACCAAAAGTGTGTGACAATCCACAAATCTGTTTCCTAAATATTTAAGAAATATTTTATTGGTATTTATACCGCTGAAGGTAAGCGCGCAAAACGCGCGTTTGGTTTGCCGCTTCCGTCAGAAGGCTCTTCCCTCGGACTTGACTTATAGAAAGCATTGAGGCCATACTTGTAAAGTCCTTTAGATGTTGGCTGTAAAAGAAAACAGCTCCTAACTAATCTTTTTATTTAGCTCAGTATTTTCAAGTTATAATTTGTAAGGATTTGCACTGTGAACTAGTAATATGCCTATACGTGTGCTCAAGGAAACCTTTCTTGTCTAAAAAGAATGAAAAGGATTGTGTTCCTGTTTGAGGTGAATTTTAATACGCTTTTAGAAATGGTGTACGTGTACGTTTTAGAAAACTTGTCAAAAAGCACTGTCGGTAATTCCTGATGCGCATCGTGACAAATAGGGATTTGATAAGCCTTTCAGAATTCAGCAGAATGCTTCTGAAAATGAGTTGAAGAAATTGGCATTTGTGCTTAAAGATAACTATCCCTGAAACACTAGGGGTAAAATTTCAGCTCTATTAAAAGTATGATACTGTCTGCAGTTGCATTTCTGCCCTAGTAGAGAGATGTTTGGCTTTCCCGGCAGAACGTTGTAGCTTATTCTGTATTGCGGAGTATCTTTATCTAGGGAACCTCCTACGATTTGGAGGAGAGAGTACTGAAGGTGATTTGTGTCTGTACTCTTGGGTATTGCAGTTCTAGCCTGGATGTGCGGTTAGGTCTGGAGCAGGAAAAAGACAAATCCCTCTTTCCTCCTTCTATCCCTTCACTGTCATCCAACCTCTTCAATACTTGGAGATCTCAGAATTGCTAATCGGATTTCATTTCACTTTGCTGTAACTTCTGGTGAGCCCTGAGAAATGGCCAGGAAGCTGCACAAGATGATCAGTGTAGGTCCTTTCTGACTGAAGTACTCTCTTCTGGTCTGTTAATCCCCATTAGCTGTCTCAATAGCATGTGTAAGCCATAAATTGGATTTGGTAAACTGTGGTGGAAAAGCTTATTAATAGTGCGGAGATGCCTGCGGTACTGCTAGCGTTGCCAGTCTCTTAGGAATCTGGGGATTTCTATCGGTAGTTTGTCAATCTCGGTAAATACGTTCTCATTAAAGTTTTAAGTAAGAATAGAAGACTGGAAAAAAACTGACGGTTGCTTCATTTCTTAATGACAGGAGTAAGTGTTCATCACAGGTTTTGAAAGTCCTGCACTTTATAAGGTAGATTTGCATGTGTAGTCTAGAACAGGAATGTGATTCTTGGTCATCTACCAAAAAGTATGTGAACTGGTGTGCCTGAATCGAAGGCTTTTTTTTTTTTTGCTTTTTCTGATAAAACTAAGAGGAAGTGTAGTTTATCCAGTCTAGTGTTTGTACTTGTGATGCCTGCTGCTTGTTGCATAATGCTAGTATCTGCCTGGAAAGTCCCCGAGAGAGGTCTCCTAGCTTTGCCCGTCAAGGTTTTAGATTTCTGTGTTAGATAATGTGGCTGATGCATTCTTACAATCATTTCTGAGTGCTAGACTGTTATCTGCCGGCAGGAAACTCCTTGTTTGTTTTGGGACTTATTTCCATTGAGTTTTGAGCCTGAAAGTGAGTTCCTGAGTTCTGAGGAGCTTGCAGAAAGTTTCCGCTGTTCTCTGTGATACCATATTGCCATATTTATTGCCTCTAAGATAAACGAGCTTTTTTTTATTTTACATTGTGGTGTCTTTGAAACAGGCTGCTGAATGTGCTGGAAAATTGTTCATCTTCCACTCTTCATTGCCAACTGCAGAAGCGCCGGGGAAGCTGAGAAACAGAGATGACAAAAAACTGCTCAATACAGATAAAGAAAAGGTAATTTCTGCTGCGAATGAACAAGAGCCTGTATTGCACCGATTTGTCTCGAATAGGGATGTATCTTTAAGGATACAATCCTCCCATTCTCCCTGTGCCCAGATTATGTGGGGATAGTGGTATTGGCCTTACAGCAACTCCCAGGCAAGCTAAAGGAAATCTCCCCAGCAGCAAATAACTCCACCCCGCAAGAGCCTTTGTTACCTTCCTGTGCAGCAATGTTGTTCTTTGGGACCGTACCGAGTTGGTTCCCTGCGTATGAGTATATGGGCAGGGCGAGCGTGTTTTTAATTGAATCCATGCCTCACTTCAAGAACAGAGAGAGATGCAGCGGCCGGTGGAATTGTGGTTGGCTACTAATGGTATCTAATGCTACCAAACCTTTATTTTTTAATTCCGTGCAGACGCTCTTCCAGCCCCAAGTAAATTCTTACGAGGCTTTAGCCAGGGATTGTGTGGCGAACGGCTGCTGCGTGAATTTGTTCCTCTTCCCCGGTCAGTATGTGGATGTTGCCTCCGTGGGTCTTGTCACAATGTATACTGGAGGAACACTGTACAAGTACAACAATTTCCAGGTAAGTGATGCCGGTCTTCTGTCTTTCAGATAAAAAAAAAAAACCCAACACAGCAACCCAAAACAAATGCCAAAACAAGAAAATAACGCTTGTGTGGTTTGGTTTTTTTCTTAATTCAACATGTGCTGCAACATTTAGCCCTTGACATTTCCAGTAAGTTTTCTAGAGTCACTGTACTGTTATGGCAAAAGTAAAATTTAGAAATATGCAGGTATCTGAGCTGGGAAATCAGTTACTCTGATATATGGAGTAAGTTTTTGTTGTTTTGTTTTGTGGTTTTTTGTTGGCGTGTTTTGTTTTTTTTTTTTCTTTTGGTGGATTGTGCCAAGCAAGACTGCCCTGAAATTTCTAAGGAGGTGCCATAAAATGCTAGCTGGGCTGCAAGGTTCAGT
>JANHFX010026030.1:0-17110 GCA_027560015.1 Chloroceryle amazona
AGATCGGTGGTCCGCGTCTAGCCCACAACCAACACTGCCCGGCCGCACTGGGCTTCAGCATACACGCCGCGGGGGGCCGCGGGGGGCGGGGGGGGGGGGGGGGGGGGGGGGGGGGGGGCCTGGTTAACAGCTTGATTATTTCTTCCAGCAGGCTAAATACACACAGCATTTTCCATAGACCAGGGCTCGGTGGCTGGCAAGTCAATGAAATTACAACTCTCCAAGTCAGAAGCAAGGAAGAAAGAAATACTATCCAAAAATCCTTTACTGTAGTCCACGTAGTTCAACAAGGGTGGGTCTGAGTGGAAAATCTTTCTTATGAAAGAGCGACCTGATTGTGTGAGGTCCTTCCTACAGATGTTCAAGCGGGGAATAGGCTTGGCAGTTAACACTGGAATGATACGACCCATCAAAACTGGAAGATAGAGAATTGCCTTGCACAGTGGAAAGTTTCAATATTGTTTTGCCTCCTGTCAAAGGTGTAATTCATCTGGGAGGGAGAGAGAGCAAGCCTTCACTCACTGTGGGCATGTGGATGCAGGTGTGGAGAAGAGAGCAGAGGACAGGGAGAAGTGCAGGACTTTCAGCCTGTGCAGACTTTTCTTGCACTTGTGGGCTGTTTTGGGGGATATTGTTTAGTACAGTCTAACAGCTTCGCTAGTCTCACGGGTCCCCTAAGGCAGCTCTTGTATCAGGGACATTAGCCATAGGCCACCATTCTGAGAGCTGTGCCCTTTGCACAGGGAGTATTCTCCAAGGACCAGTCCCACCAGCATTTGGCCCATTTCTATGTCCCCAGGGATTAATAGAATCTGCAGGAATTACCTGAGTCATAGAAAGAATGTTTTCCAAAGTGTCAAGACATGGTATCTTGCTATGTCAATATAACATAAAGTAGAAGAAAGACACGACTCTGGGTTGAAGGCATTTTGTTAGCTCCTAATTTCTCCACTAGCTTTGGTAGCGTTAGTCCAGGTTTTAACTGAGCGGCATTCAGCATCTGGCAGTGTTTGCACAACTTGTCTGATCAGCTCCACCTAGATTTGCTGTTTGCAAAAACTGGGGCCTTAAACCCCTTTCACTGCAGTCACCCGCTCCAGGATTCATAAGCAGGGAGTGAAGACATCACTAGTTCTAGAATGTCACCTATTCCCGTGAGGAAATAAATGTCATTCTCTCAGCTGTTTTTTTTTTTTGTTCTTCCTCAATTCCTTAAGCTATCCTATGACCTGTGCTCTGTAGTTGACTAGTTCAACGTGCATTTGTAACACGACTTCTGAGCCTAAGGTTATTTTTTTTTAAAGTCATCTAATGATGGTGGCTATCCCCCTCCATAAACACTTAAACACAATCCCAGCCAATTGGTTGGCTTCGTCGGAGTGCTGAGCCAGCACGTTGTATGAGTGCCAAAAGTCAACGAAGCCAAAAATCAGGGTCAAAAGTTGCTATTAGTTGGCACATACCTCTGGCAGGCTTTACAGAATATCCTGATTAAAGTACTTGTTAAGCCTTGACTGAATTCTTTTTCCTCTTATAAATACAGTTTTGTCAGATTTAATTTTTTACTCTCCACATGGCTTTGTGAAGAGCCCTGTGATCAGAATGATGGAGCAGCAACCTGAAGCAAAAAGCAGGATTTCTGCCATCCCGGAGGGATTTGTGACATGCCGGATTATTAACTATTCCAGTGACAGGTGCTATCTTCTGCATGATCCCAGTACCATTTGCAAGGTAGGCTGCGAGCCCTGGGACCACAGCTGCAAACCACCGAGAGAGGCAATTTGGGGAAATGCTCTTGCACTTAGGCTAAAGAACCACCAGATGGTGCAAAGAAATAAATCACCAGCAGATGGAAACTTGGCAGCAGATCCCTTCCAGCCTGGGCCAGAGATCAGCCACTGCTTAGTGAAGCTTCACCCCAGTTTCAGTGGAGACAGAAGTGAGCTCCGACTGAGATAAACCAGATGTGATTTGGCGGGTTTTTCCATCAGCCCGGGCAGATTGGTAGCTAAGCTTGCTTTTATTTTTAGGGGTTTAGATGCAAAATTCAGGTACAGACACAAAACAACAGCAACTGGCTCAAGTGATTGCTTTTTTTTGCAGCTTGAAATGGAGTTCCTTGCATGTTGAAATAAGGAAGGCAGGGAAACAAATGCACAATCCAGCTGCGTTTGGCTGTCTTTCAAAGTTCAAATCTGTGATGAATCCAGGACTAATTTATGGATGAACTTTCTTCATCCAAATGGTGAAAATCCTCCTGGTTACTCAGGTCTTGTACTATTTCTGCTTCCTTGGGCTGGGTCTGGAAAAATCTGGCAAATTCTTTTTTATTTTTTCCTAGTGCTTGGCCCAGGGTTAAAAGTTTAGAGTGAAGTTTCAATCCTTAGGCGTGAATCTAACCTCCCACCTAGGAATTTGGCTTTCAGGTGTTGTTTGGACCCAAATTTGCTGATGCAAAGATGCTGCAGTACAGCAGAGCATGTGCTTTTCTGTCATAGGAGGAGGTAATCGAATGGTATGTGCCTTCAGAGCCTTCCCAGTGAACCAGAACACCATTATGGGTACCACTGATGATGCCTGTCTCTTCAGAATGAGTCTTAAATACCTTATTTCTGCCTCATGTGGTTTACATTTGGATTTTTTTTACCTGTGTGATGAACTAGGACTGCAGTTCATTACACACCCTTGGCTTAGGAATATTGTCCTTGTGCACAGAGACCCTGAAGTACAGCATCATGAATACTTAATATTGCAGGAGAGGGAAGTAACTGCAATGGACTCAATGCCTGTGATTACATTTAAACTTTGTAAACTTGTTGACCATCATTTTAATTCTCACGCTGTGCAGGTTTGTAAGGTCCTACCACAGTGCACTACTCTTTTTGTGTATCTACAGAAGACAAATCCCTCTGGGGTTTATTGTCATTATCTTACACAATCTGTGTAATACTGGGCCTGTTGCGGGTGCTTCTTTATAGTGGATTTTGGTGTAGTTATAGCTAATGCAAAGACAGTGGTGTTAATAGTAATAATATTATGGTTCTGTATCACAGGATGCAGAAACTAGAGGTGTAGCCTGATAAACCTCCTCAGCATCACCTTTGCTCACCACACCAAAAGCAGTATCTCCAGAATGGAACAGCAACTCAAACTGTAGTGAGGATTAGACCGTTGATGTGTGTGCATCACCTGGCTCACAGTTGATAAAGGAGTTTCAGTAATGTCTAGTGCATGTAGGCGACTCAAGGAGGGGTTGTAAGAGTGACCCAGCCCTGGGTCACCCTAAGCCCCTATCTATGTGGAGATGATCCATGAGAAGCTATGTCCATAGCTCGGTCCCAAGTTGTCCATAAGCCACAGACCAAACAGGGCAGAGCTGCACAGGGCAAGGAGCCAGAACCTGAGCTGAGCCTTGAAATCCCTCCCCAGATAGTATGTCCCAAGTCTCAACCCAAACCACTATTCAGTTGCCTGAGAAAAATAAGATAAGGAGAACCTGGGGGATTTCAGTGTTAGTTTCAGCCAACGACCTCCTGTATCCAGACAGGATAATCCAATCAGACAGAGTCTTGCCTGCAGTCACATAAATCAGGGGATAAAAGTCCTAAGGTCTGGGTTAGAAATCGGAAGTAGCCTCTCCAACACTACGTCCTGCCTGCATGGAGACCCTTCCCCTTTGGTTGGGACATCGGCCAAAGTCACTTTTCTGGGATCGAGAGCCCCTGCCTGGACGGGTAAGTGAATATTTAGCATGCTGTAAATTTGCCAACACAGGTGATGAACTAACAGATGTCTAATGTTTAGCGTGCTTTCTAGTTTGCTGCAGTGCATTCTTGCTTTCAGGTTGTAATGGTGTGCTCTGCTGTTGTGTCCATGAAAACCCACAATGGTGGCACGTGAGATCTGGGAGTGAAGTTCAAATACATTGTTTGCCTGAGCCTTGCAGTCCAGTCTCTTTTCACCACACTAAAAAAACCTCGTCTTATGGTAATACAAGCTTTTATGGACTGAGGTCCAGCTGAGAAAAAGACCATCTCTCTGGGATGAAGGAGGACCCTACAGAACAAACTCCTACCAACCTTTAGGCAGCTAACTGCATTACTCTTTCTTTACTAAATGGAGCAAGACAAGACCTGTAGGGATTTGCACTGCCCCTTGCACGGGATGGCTCTCACAGTTTCTGCATCTCCTCTTGCCTGTTCTGGAAGTCAATTACCTCTTCTTTTAGGCACTCTGGTAAGGTCCCTTGGCTGGCTAGTGTGAATACCCAACTTCAATAGCAGCTTTGCTTATTTGTAAGTTATTTTGAACATGAAACATAAATATGTATTTGCTTGAAGGCATTCAAAAAGGTTTATTTGAGCAGTAGCAGCATAATTAAAAAGCCAAACACATTTCAGTACCTTTTGTATTTGTACCTCTCAATTCAGACTGCTTTGTCTCAGCTGTCTCTCAGTAAATCTCTTTTTGGCCTATCCCTCTACTTTTCTTGGACGTTTGCATTTCAGAATAACTTGCAAACACCGTTTTACTGGATAATAGCTAAACCTTTATCTTTATTGACCTGAAAACAACTGTCAGGTCCTTTCCAGATAAGCATTTTGGCAGTCAAAGCTGTGTTGCACTGAATGAATCCCTCGACAGCACTTCAACAAGTAAATGAGAAAGAAATGATTAAACATATCTGTGCAATTTATTACCCTAATATATTGCAAACAAAAATGATTTCCTAAGTAGCTGAACAAATGAAGTCTAGTCTCCTATAGGTGTGTGTTATGTGCCTTGATTTACTCAGTCCCCTCTCTTCTCTGCAATATAATCGGTTGCTTTGCTGCCTCTTTTCTGTTTGACTGAACAAAAAGTGCCTGGGTGCATTGGTAAGATGGAGGTTGCACCACAGAGTAGAAACACAACTACATTAAAATTGCCTTTCCTTGGTAGGGGAATTACTTTGGTCTTTCTTCTGATTTTCCTGAATCTCACAGAGACTAAATGTACTAAAGGTTTCTCCCTCTGTGTCAAACGCTCTTAAGGTCTCTATTAATTTTTAAAATGCATGTAACATCTCCACTCATTTGTCAAAACAATGGAAAAAAGAGAAAGAGAGAGAGGGGTGGGGTGTGCAAGTCTTGCTTCCTCACAAAACATGGCAAAACAAATGCACACTCTTACAGGAGACTGCATGAATATTTCTCCTAAGTTCTCATGCCACATGTTTAAACTCTCTGACCAGAAAAATACCTTGAAGTTGTCAGAAATCCCTTCCTCAGTTGTTTTTGCTACTGTGTAATGCTGGCTAAACACATTTCAACATTTAACATTTCTGTCTGAAACATTTGGGAGACTTCTGCCCACTTTTTATTTCTGCATCAAAGCTGGCAGAAATATATTCCTACTGTTCTATATATATATATAAAAAAGAGAGTAATTAAAATTAAATGCAGCATCAATGCAAGATGTTCAAGAATTTATGATGACAGAATTATTTGCCAACATCTTTGGCCATAGTCTTGTGATTGTGTCAGCTCCAGCCGGGCCAAAATCCTGCAGGACTGTCCCATAAATGTTAGTCCAGAACTGCAGCTGGAAAATCATCAGTGATTCCTTGACATTTTCAAACGTGAAAAGAACTTTTTTCTGCCAGTTTTCTAGTAAACTTCCCAAACTTGTTCTCCAGATACTAGAAAAGCCTTCTGCTGCTGGCAGCACAATTCAGTAATGGACATAATTTGAGGAGAAAGAAGACGACAGTTCCCTGTGCTGCTCTGGGAAGGAGTAGGGCTATGGAAAATCTGCCAGGAACCTGCTGAGAAGAAAGTGGGCTATTAGTAAGTCCACTCTTAGCTGAACTGAGCACTTCTTATCAAAGGTCTGCTGCACGACTGGAATCAAAGGCAGTGGGCATGTTTTGCCCATTTCTAATCCTTGCTGGAACCATTCACTGTTGCTAGAAGGTATTTGCCTCTGGGCTAAGAGCATTCATGCATATCAGCTGGATCTAGGATGCTTTGGCACCAAAAAAAATATGCCAGGACAAGGCTGAAGAAAAGATATTAATTGCTATCCAGCAGAGAAAAATCAACATTATTGGCACAGGAAAATGTATTTCAAATGGTGGTCAGGAATTTCGTTTGCAGTCTATTTGAATGCCATTTCTTCCTTTGTGACCAGGGATCATGTTGGGTTTTTTCTTCATACGAAGGGCATATGGTAAATATGACATGAAATCTCAGCTCCAAATTCCTTTACACTAAAGGAAGTCTAGAGTTAACACCACAGCCTTCTGAATCTGGATTACAGAGCTTCATCAAAAGAGCTGCATAGCTCTTCTCATGCATTTAAGAGGATTGCAATATAAATGAAGGAAAAAATAGGTGACAACTTTGGACACCTTTTTTTCCTTCCCTCTATTTCTGGTCTCAGAGTTAAATAAAGCCTTCAACCTTTCCTTGTATGGACAAAGCAATTAATAAAACCCCACCTTACTTTGGAGGCAGCCATACGACTAAAATGACTTGACTTTACCAGTGAGGAAAATACATAAAAAATGGGCAACAGCCTGAAAAAGCCCCAATGTCATACCACATATGGTGTGAACCGATAAAATTAGCATAGGTGATCTGCAGATAATGTTTGGGAAATGTTAACAGCAAAATTGAATGTGCTGCAGGGTTGCAAAGTTTAAATAAATATTCCGAGTAAATGTTATGAAGACCTCTACTCCTTTCATGAGAACCCGTTCCAAGAGGCTAAATGAGATATAGTTTATTTATATGAATCCCATTTTGATCTTCAATAAAATTAAAGGAGAGGCTGTGTTTGGACAAGAGGGTACTGCACATCCAGCAGGACAGGGCACAGATCCTGTTCATCTCAGACATACGCCCAGCCTCTGGAGACAGGAGATCTTGTCCTCCTATGAAAGAAAGCACAATGTTGTTCTATGCCTGTTCCAGTTTTGCAGCCTCCAGACTGCTTAAAAAGGCAGTTTTGATTGGTCCTCTTGTAGGAGGGAAGCCAATGGAGTTTATTCTCTTTATGAAAGCTATAAAAAGCCAAAGGGAGGGGAGCACGTTCTGGAATTTTGTGTCCACACACAAGGTCCCCTGGTCAGCAGGGAGAGAGTTCCCCTGATCCTGGCCCAGCAGGACACTGCTCTTTGCTTTGCAGGTCTAATGCTTGCCTTAGGTTAAGCACAGCCTGACTGGGAAGCAAGAGCAGAGGAGAGCTGGTGAGGTGAAGGTGGCATTGGGATGCTGGAGCAGGTCCATGTTGTTTCTGGGGCTGGTGGACCTAACGAAGCTTTAGATGGGCATAGGAATGAGAAGAGTTTTCAGGCACTGCAGACTGGAAAATATTTGTTGAGAAACTATAGGAACACGGTTTCTTTCTTCATCCCCCATCTTCCCAAGATCTCTTTCCTTCACACAAAGTGGATGTTACTCATTCAAGGGATCAGTTTTAGTCCTGCTGCTTTAACTGAGCTGTACAGGCAGTACTGATCTTATATGTTTAAATATGATGATGTATAAAGAAGTAGACCCCCATTTTTGTCTTTTTTTTTTTGAATCCTATTCCTGAGAGGGCCCACTGATTTCAGTGGGGTTGTACAAGTAATTAATCTGCTTTAAGTAATTAATCTGTGTGCAGTTAAGTCTCATTCCTTATACAAATGAAAACCCATTTAAGCGTTCAGCACTTGTTTTACCAAGACAGTTCCAGAGAGCCTGGGAGTTGATTTGACATGAGGTCAAGAAACCAAGTAACACAACAAAGAAATACTCTTTTTTTTTCTTAATTATTGTTTCCCTTAAATGTTTGCAGAAAAGAGGATAGAGGCTCTTTATGCATTCCAGGCTGAAAATCTCCATTTTTCAGATTATTTTTTTTTTCCTGTAGACAAACTATGGAAAAATCTGCTTAAAATCTTGTGTCTTAAAGCAGCACAATCAGCTGCTGCCTTTGGCATCACTTCCAAACCAGTTTGCTTTTTTCCTATAGATCACCCAGTCCATCCTGTTGGAACTATTTGACATCCTGTGGTAAGGCACTCATCCCATGCACACGTCTGAACACGTCCCCACAGGAATACACTGGGGAGGTTTTTCTTTTTTCTCTGAGACCGAGGCAAGGAAATGATGGAGTCCGAGTTCAAAGTCTCTTGCTGTCAGTGATGGACATTTGAAGGTGACTGGATAAGCTCTAAGCCTCTGTGTGAACATCTTAGATCCACCAAGAATGTGCCAAGGTCTGTAACGTTACGTAGAAACTTTAAAACCTCTGTGGATTGGGAAAACCATTCCCATGGCTTACTTTGTCCCTTAGGCAAACATTGTGACCTCAAAACTGGATAATTTATAGGGCATTGCAAGTCTGGAGGCTCTAGACTCTTTCCTTCTGTCTGGAGTTTCATCCTCATGCAGAATTAAGTGATTATTTTGATTTCATTCCTAGCTTCACCTTCATCACCTGTCTTTGCAAAGTAATGATGAGTTTGGTTGTACTTACCAGTTGGTGCCCTCGTAGTTCTAAAAGATAGGGTTAATTTTGGCAAAAGATACAGCCTTTTCCAGCAATTTCTCTCCACTGATGAAATGTGGATTTCTGTTAAACCCAAGCAGAAATAAATAAAATGGGAAAAAAAAGATGTAATTCTGCTAACTTTTGAGTTTGTTTTTTTTTTTTTTCCTGGTAGTTAGCATGAGAGAAATAAAAATAGGAATTGACAGTCCTGATACAATAATAATTACAAACACAGCCCAGCATTGACCTTCAGGTTAAGTAGGTTTACAGAAACAAAGGAAAAACAAGCAGGCTAAGAAACATCAAATAAAATATACCAACTAAAATGATACCTAAGTTGGAAGAAGCCTTTGAGAATGAGCACGTCTGTAAAACCGATTCACCACCCAGCCCAGGCAAACTGTTGATTTCTTTTCTCAATTCCAGATTCTCTAATCACTTGCCCTAGGAGAAATTGTTTGTTGGAACTTGCTTTATTTCTGCCAGACTTTTAATTACCTTACTGGGATGCTATTTTCAGCCAGCATTTTAGGGCGAGTCTTAGAGGTGCAGTTCCCATTAACATTAATGATGTGTGCATGCTGTGAAGATGACTATAATCCCTTTGCAGATTAAACACTTGGTGTTGCAAAACCTTTTGCTAATGCTGTAAATCTGAAGGCATTCAAAATGGGTGTAGGGCTTCCTTTTTTTTTTTTCAATATGAGTGATTAGAGTTTTTTGGATTGCTTTGGATGAACAAAAAGACCTCTCCAAGTCTGATGTTGTCTGCCAGACAACAATATCAAGGTATGGCCTGCTTGCTGTAGGTGTTTAGAAGCTTTGAAAGTCACACCAAATAGTCTACAGTATATTCTTGTTGGAGCTAATGTAACTAAAGTATATAAAAAGGTAAATATTTTAATTCTTCAAACCACTTTCAGCTTGCTGGCAGCCCACTCTGTGTTGATATACGTTCAGTGAAGCAGAAGGATGGTTCTGTGAGTTTCACAAGTTGTGGATAAAACCAGAATGTGATCCCATGAGAAAAATAATTGCTCTTTTTTGCATGAAATACAAGCTTCTCCCTGCACTAAGTGCAGTATATCTAGCTTTGCTCTCCATGGATATGTTATATCTCTAGCTGAACACAAAAGTGATGTAAAGAATTTCAACATCAAACTTGTAGACATGCTATGCTGTTCTCCAATCAAATTAATGTGCAGATAACTGCACGAGGAATTGATAAACATGTTTCAGACAGAGGGGCCTCACCGTGGGTATCCTCTGCCCTGGGGACCTCTGCTTTGTAACTAAGCCAATATGGGGATCCAGAGAGAGACAGAAATACAGCTGAAGTACTCAAATCTCCAAGCTGGATAGCAAAACGAGGCATTGAAGAGAAAGACAGAAACAAATCAAGACACAATGTGGGCCTAAAAATAATGATCTCTAATATTACGCAAGTACAGATACAATGCACACATTTAAACAGCGAGATATTGAGATAAACTTCGTCCCATGGATAAAGTTCATTTCTTCTGGGTGGGAACAGCCCTCGCACTTGCTGGCACTGGTTGATGAGATGGATGTTCTGCTTCATCCGATCCAGGCAAAGCAGAGCTGGCTCCCGTTGAGTTCAGGGCTTTACCTGCCTTTGCCATCCATCCACCCCAGCAGAATGCAAACCCTAGCCTCAATTAGCACCTCTTTCTTCTTCCATCCATGCAGTGGTAGTAAATAATTGACCTGGTTTGAGCTAGAACAGAACTAAGCTTTTCTATCCAATGTACTCAGTATAAAGCTGAGGGATCAGGAGGGTCGAGCCTCTTGGTGTCTGAGGAGGACTCTGTCCATTCTGCCTTCGATCCCAATCCATCTGTTCCTCAATCCAGAAGCAGAAATTCCCTCTTCTCCTTCCTGTGGTGGGGGTGGAGGGAGGCAGTGAGTGAGCAGCTCCTTGGTGACCAGCTCCTGACTGGTACATATGGGAAAGCTGTTTCTATTTCTTTCAGACTTGAATTAAGGGGTCACAAAATCTCGCAGCACCTTCACCTGCACGATGCAAGTGTGTGTGACACGTGGGGAGAGCTCAGGGTAGCATATGGTCTGCCAGGGACTCTTAAGCTCTCTTAGAGTTGACTGGATGTGTCTCATCAAAACTCACATTTGCACAGGTCCATTATCTGACTGAAAAGCTTTGCTGTTCTGCTCCTGAACAGCAAGATGTGCACGGAATTTGGATGGAGAAAACAATTTGGAATATTCTAGCTGCTGCCGATGCTAGCTGTGTGGGGTTCAGAATATTCCTCTGCAGCCTGAGCGCCAAAATCTGCCCTGTATGCTGACACAATTGCACTCACTTGCACGAAGTGACATGGCTGTAACTAATTGGACTAAGCACAGAAACTTTCACTGCACATAGCCAAAGACAAACTCTGTCTCCTAAGGTTGTTTCCTGAATACATTGTCATGGTACCTGGACTCATTTTAGCCCAAACAATACACTTTTGTCTACAGATACTAAAAATAGTTCAGGTACTAATTAAAAAACCCAACAAGCTATGACAGGAAACAATAAAGGCAAGGAAATGGGAAAGCATTTTTATCTTGCCAGCAGCTTCCTTGGCACCATTTCTAGCTATGAAGAGGGTTATTAGCAAGCCCAGAATTATATAAACAGTTTCCTCTGCCAGCCAGTGTGCGCCAGAATCATCCTTTACTTTCAAATTATTCAAGTCAGCAAAATCCACCTTTTCATCAAACCAGTGGAAAGATTGGCAGAGGTTTTTAAAAGTGGGATTATGATCAGGAAGAAAAAAAAAAAGATTACTCTCTTTCTCAACAGTTCAGTGACCTAATTTCATAAACTCATTGTTATTTCTGCTTTCTTCATTGACAAAAATTGTGTTTATTCCTACTAGCAGAGCACATTCATCAGCTGCAGGAGGGGGAGCTGCATTCTTTCCTGTAAAATGCACCATCATCAGAACCATCCACTAGCTCCATGGTGCTCAATCTTCACTACTGGGTGTGATGACCGAGAAAGAAAGAAACAGATTGAGTTTTGGACTATGATATATAGTTTTGGACTATGATATATGGTTTAAATAGGCTATACAGCATGGTGAATCTGATCTGGAGTTAGAATCATATCAAAGAATATGATTAATAAGCACTAAATAGTCTTAGCCAATTTCACATGAAGTTAAATTTGAGGAGAAGGATTCATCTCTTTGGCTTTATATCCTGACCAAAAAAAGGAGCTGACTGGGCCTAAACGGGGCTCCTGTTTGCTCGCTATCTGGGGGAATAGCGTCGGTGCTCTGAGGCTGTGTGAGGAGGGGCTGGAGGCTGCAAAGTGCAGCTGAGAGAGAGCGAGCTGTGTCTGAGGAAACCCTTGGGCACTCCAGAAGGCCTTGGTTCAGTAAATCCTCCAAGACTGCATAACCTGGAACAAGAGAATGGTTCTGAAGCGGGGTCGTGATGTATCTTAGCTTATGCAAGTGCTTAAGTGTTTTGCTGGATGGGCGCCCAAACCTCTCAGTATCATTTTTTCCTGTTTTTAAAATGGTCACAACGATTTCTCCATCAGGAAGGGAAGTAATTGATTTAGTCATGGTTACAGAAAAGAGGGTATCTGTAACTGCCACCAAAAAAGTAATCCAAAAGCAGGAGAAACAGGGAAGTATCATTTGGGAAGTAACACTCCCTGGTAAACCCTGCAGGAAGATAACTACCAAACAGGAGTCAAGCGGATTGTGTTCCTCACACATCATGAAGAGATTCTTCATATCTGAGCAAAGCCTTTGAAAGCACAAGTATCCTATTTGGCCTGAAGAACCAGGGCAGGATGTCTGGATAACAGGCTGTCTTTCTAGGACCAGGAGTTAGAAAACTCAGCACTTTATGCATCGCTGGTTATGCTGCAAAACAGCCCAACTTAGTCAGGTGTTCAGCGTGCTCCCTGGTCAGTGATCCCTGGGGAATATTGTTCTCAGCATCACTAAGACAAATGAAAATTGGAATGATGTTGTGATGACAACTCTAGATTATAATAGCATTTAGAAAGAAAATGAATAAAATAAAGTAACACAAAATAAATAAAAATAAAATAAAAAGAAATAAAATAAAACAAGCCAAACCAAAAAATGAAACAAACCAAGCCGAAATATAATGAAATAACATAAAGAAAATAGAATAAATAAGAACTAACATGCAAAAATGTACTTAGGACTGAGATCCTATTATTCCATAAGCCGTAGGCTGTTTATTCAGACAGAAGATGTAGTTGTGACCTGACAGGGGAATGCTCTACCACGTGGATAGCTGAGCCCCTCTCGTTGTGCTGCTGGTAGAAGCAGTCCTGCTCCCCTCTGCCCAGCCTGCCCTGGACTAGCTCCCTTTCCTCATGCTGGCTGAGGTGTTTCATTTCAGTTCAGCTCCCTGAACCTGTAAAAAGAGAAATTCAGGGAAAAAGACAGGAAAATGATGTTTTTCTAGCCCTTATCTGCTTAGGTTGGGCATATGGATTTGTCTGCCTTTTTCTGCATGGAAGCTCAGCAGCAGCTCTGTGTTCATCTCAGTACTAGGACATTTCTTGGGTAACTTACAGGGAGGGTGAAGGCCTTTCAATTTCGCTTAAAATTAAATAGAAAACTCTTCTATATTCCCACTCCCCTCTAGAATTTAAGCAATTTCATGCATCGTTACCAACCCTAACTAAAATCAAGGGTTGCAATTGAGACGCAGCAAGCCAGTGTGTCTCCCACTGCAGCGCTGTACCCAAAGGGCTGGTGTGGAAGGGGAAGGCTGTTTGCACAGCAAATGACCTCTCTCAAATACAGCCAGGTACTCAGCGTGCTCTCTTAGGAAGACAAATGACTCCTAATTTTTCTTACATATAGGATGTTGCTCTTGCTTTATGCTGTCAGCTGCACTAGCAAACACCATGATTTGGTTGTTCACGTTAACAGGGATTATCTCTTATCTTACTTTTGCAGAACAAGGGGAACAAGGGCCTCTTATGACCACCTCAAATTGTAGCTGCCTGCGGTGCTCCCAGAAAGTGTGATCCTGCACAGCAGGATGGAGACAGCCTGTAGCCTTTGTAGTCACATCAGTCACCATGTTGCCTCAATATAAAACGGAAGCAGGTTGCTTTCAGAACAGTATTTCTGTAAAATAAATAGAGCTGTGTGCAAACACGAGGCTAAAAGGAAAAGAAATAGCCTGCAGCATCTTTGAAGTCTTCTCATTTTGTTGCTATCGGATTAACTTCCAGGCACCAAAGGAAAATGAGCTCTATTTGCACAAGTTAGGACCTTCCAGAGAGTTTGCTCGTGAGGAGGTGTGTGCATGTGGCATTCTGCAGGCTGACAGATAATATATTTGAAAAAGACTTTGAAGTTGGAGCTGAATAGTCCTTATGTCAGGTCCTCAAAGTGGCTGCGGCTGGAAATTAAACTTGGAAACTAGAAGAGAGGTATTCTGTTATCAAACATGTATTTTGTTTCCAGGCTGAAGCTGTTCCCAGTTGCAGGTGTTTTCAACTGGACTGTGGGTAGAAGCTTGCCGTAGGAAGGGACAGAGAGTGAGAGTCTGGCTCTGCTTTGCGTGGTTTATACAGAGAACACAACCATGGTAAATAACAGAGTTGGTAAGCATGATGATTAATAGAGACTAGTTCTCTTTCTAATTTACTGTTGGGAGTTCATTTGGGTCAGCTTTGTCTTTGTGGTGTTATAAACCAAGGAGAACTTCATGTAAGGCATTGGGGACTCTGGTTGGGAACAAGAACGTAATGGAATGAGACTTATTGGAACCACTTACATGTTGGAGGAGTTACTAGAAAAATGTGGTTTGCAGTCTTGGTTTCCCCTCTCACCATGTAACACTGTGGTTACGTTGTAGTTTGGGGATGTGAGTTTTGAGTACTGAAAGCTAAAATAGGTCAGAAACAGCCCCAAAGTACAAAAATGGCTGGTAATTTGAGCTAGACTTTGGTTTCCAAAATCTCAGAGCTGCCAGCAACACCTGCTTTTGAGAGGAGTACAATACAGCCCTGAGATTCCTCCTCCCATCTGGGATTAAGGAGAAGTGTTTTGGCACTGAGGGCACACATGGAGCAAACTACTCTGTTCCATGCAGTGCTCCTTCCTCCGTGGTTTACGAGGAAGACAGAGCAAGGGCTCTGCCCATTCTCTAAGATTACCTACACACGCCTTTGACATCAGCCTTGCCCCAAACTACTTCTCCTCATCAAGGCATCTGTAAGACAAAAAGATAACCACTAGCAGGGCATGAGCAATGCCTGCTTTCTGTGGATCGTCTCCTGTCAAACTAGAGAGAAATGTCTCCCTGTTTTACTGGAATTGCCTCTAAGTGCTGCTTCATTGCCCGAGAACACATTGCTGTGTTTCTTTGTCTTTACTCCTGAGTTACCTAATACTGAGGAACTAAACCGAAAGGGAAAAACCTAAGTGCTTGCTGGAACAAACTGGGTGAGCTTGTTCTCTCCTTTAATTAAGATTCTTTTTTTCATTGCTCCAAAGAATCTGCTTTACTGAATCTAGTAGAAATGTTATCATTTTTCATTTGTATTTTGTTTTCTTTTACCAGGCCACTGCAGACATAGTTTCTTGTTTTTCTGTAACCATATCCACTTAGAGAAAGCCACTTCTTTATCTTTTCCAAACTCTTCCAAGTTTGCCTGACTTTTCCCTTTAGCATAAGTCATATGCATGTGATTTATCTACTTATAAAGGAAGTTACTACATCAATTTGCTCATATTTTGCCTTTCAGGTGAACCACAGGGATCCAATATAGGGAAAGAAAACATCAAGAGGCATTCCTGCTCTCACATCACCTTTTACCAAGTCAGGCTGCAAATCTTGTTCTCCCTTCAGCCGCTTCAGGAACTCCCCTGATGTTCGTTTTTCATGGGCTCAAGTTGTAGGCTGGCAACATGCCAGTGAGTTCATTAGTGGCACACTGGATAGCATCACAGCCCCGTTCCTCCAGGAGTTAAACAACATTTGAACAGCAGAAATTAAACTCTGTCTGGTCCGAGCTGTCTCAGGGGGTCCAAGAACCCACATGTAGCAGATAATATAATAGACTGTTACCTTCTATCTGTAGGCAGCTTTGGGAGACCAGATGTCTCTTGCCTTAGTATCTAACCATCAGCAGATTGAGGTGTGCAAAGCTAATGTATTTTTGCAGCTACCTCACTACCTGCTTTGGGGATTTCATCTTTTGGCTAAAATGAGCAGGTCCCATTAATCCTGAAAACCTCTTAGGACTGGAGATAATGGAAAACCAGAATGCAAATCTGTGTTTTAGGAAGTTACTTGAGGATCTGTCCCACTTTTCTTGTGCACCTGCAAGTACAGCTTCTTTTGTTTGTTCTGGAAACGGAGCTTTAAGAAAACAAACTCAACAAAACAAACCCAAACAAGAAAGAGAATGAAAGAAAAATATAACCCAAGCAAATGCTCTTGGCTGTGTGGATTGTGCCCTGAAATGAGGAAGTGTTTGTACCAATAAACCATGTCGGGTGGCCCCAGGCTGTCCCCAGCTGCTGCACAGTGTGGAGGTAGCCTGGGGACGCTCTGGGACAGCTGTGTGGGTCACTGCTATGTGAGTCACTGTTGTGCAGGGCATTTCTGGATGGGACATTGTGGTGCAGCGAGGGCCACCATTGCGCAGGATGTAGCTGTGCAACACTGCTCTGCAGGACATGGTTCTGTGGCTCACCAATGCATGGGACACTGCTGTGCAGGACGTCGCTGCATGGAAGGAAATTCACGAGGTGGAACATCACTGTGGGAGATACTGCTGTAGGGCCACTGATGTGTAGGTCCCTGCAGCGTGGGCCACTGTTGCATGGGACAGAGCTGTGTGGGACATGGTTGTGTGGGTCAGTGCTCTGCAGAACATCGTTGCATGGGACACTACAGTGCAGGACGTCCCCGTAAGAACATCGCTGTGTGGGACATCACTGGATGAGTCGCTGACATGCGGATCCTGCGGGAGACACGGCCCTGACACCCCCGGGGACACGCACCCTCCCCACCTCCCGCTCCCCTGGCCGCCCGAGGCTTTGCCGCTGCCCGGAGCCCCTCGGGGCAGGGAGCGGGGGCGGCTGGAGCGATGCTGCCCGGCCCTCCCCTCCCCGCTCCTCCCTCCCTTCCCTCCTTCCCTCCCTGCCCGGCCGGGACGGCCCCTCCGCCCCCGCTCCCTGCCCGCCGAGCCCGCCCCGCTCTGCCGGGCGCCGGTGGCGGCCGGAGGGCGAGCGGCGGCCGCATCCTCCCGTCGGGGCGGCGCGGTGATGGGCGGCGGGGCGCTGTCGGGAGCGCTGTGGCTGGGGCTGCTGTGGGCCGGCAGCGTGGCCGGGGGGAGCTGCTCGGGAAAGTGCTGCGAGGGCCGGGACGCTTCGTGTGTCGGCGAGGGATGGAGGGAAGGAGGGGGCTACGGGACCTGCTACTGCGACGGAGGATGCCGGCGAGCCGGGGACTGCTGCCATGACCACGGCCGGGAGTGCCCGGGTAGGTCCGTCTGCCCCCCGCCCCAGCCCGCCTGCCCGGGCGGGGCCGCCGCCCGGGG
>JANHFX010026032.1:0-28160 GCA_027560015.1 Chloroceryle amazona
TGGACTTTGAGCCATTGACCACTACCCTCTGGATGCGGCCATCCAGCCAATTCCTTATCCACTGAACAGTCCACCCACCAAATCTGTATCTCTCCAATGTGGCAAGTAGGATGTTGTGGGGGAGCGTGTCAAAGGCCTTGCAGAAGTCCAGATAGATCACGTGCACAGGTCATCCCTTGTCCACTCTGTCGTAGAAAGCCACTAGGTTTGTCAGGAAGGATTTCCCCTTAGTGAAGCCATGCTGGGTGTCCTTGATCACCTCCCTGTCCTCCATGTGTCTTACCTGACCTTCTAGGAGAATGTTTCGTGATCTTCCCAGGCACAGAGGTGAGGCTGACAGGTCAGTAGCTCCCAGTCCTCCTTTCTACGCTTTTTGAATATGGGTGTAACATGTCCCTTCTTCCTATCACTAGAGACCTCATCTGACTGCCAGGACTTCTCAAATATTATTGAAAGTGGCTTGGCAACTACATCTGCCAGTTCACTCAGGACTCTGGGATGCATCTCGTCAGGTCCCACAGACTTACGTATGTCCAGGTTCCTCAGGAGGTTAGGAACCTGATTTTCACATACAGTGCGAGTGACTTCACCACCTTAATTCCTGCCTTATGGTTTTTTGACCTGGGAGGTGTTGACCTATATTAAGCTTTTGTAGCATAGTACTTGCCAAGAGGCAGACAGGTGAACTGTATCTTTAAAGACAAGCTTCCACCAAATTAATTAGGGGTTAATAGCAAAGGCTTTTCAATCTAACCAGCTTGGTAAGAGAAACCTTGCAAAATAATTTTCAAAATTCCTCTTTAAGGATCTTCTCTCCATTTCTTATTCTAAGAGAGTTCTCTAGGGGAATGGGACTAGAAAGCCCCAGTAGGATTTCACTACTTGGCAATACCTCCACCTGCTGTCAAAGAGGAAAATTATCATTCATATTTCTTGAGGTATCTTCAAACAGCACTACTAAAAATTAGGTTTCTGGAAGAAAGTGTCCTAGCTCCAAACAATTTAGAACATTATGTCTGATGCTGCTCTTGTGGCATTCTTAGCCCCTGAAGAATATCACTGAGCAAAACAGTAGTTTTCCTGTATTTCAGTCAGCTTTCATATACTGTCTTTATTAAGTAAGGTTCTTCCTTTAACTATGATTCCCTCAGGATCAATGGCATTCCCCATGTCACAACAGAAGCAGGACTTTCAGGAACCACAGACATCCAGAAATTATTCCTAACAACCAATTCAGATATGATCTGATTTTTAAACTGTTCTAAAAACCTGCATTCAGAAACCTATATGTTTTATCTACAAGTTTTTAAATGCTAAAATCAGCAGCCATATTTCAAGCAACTAAAAGTTTCCAAGTAGAAGGGGCTGAATTTTCAAAAACACTAAACCTATTCCTCAAAGGCTTTTAAACACCTGGATCAAATTTTGATTAAAAATCATCCGTCTGAAATCAGCAGGAGATAGACATCTATCCACCAGTGCAAAGCTGGGCCTAAAAATTTTTCTTATGAAAAGAACACCTTACAGTGGTGGAAACTGAGTACACAGAAAGCACCAGTTATATTCAGAAATTAGACAAGCATGGATACTGTTTACCCATATATCAAAATATCAGCCTGTCTGAACTAATTGGGAATGTCCAATTAATTTTCTGTCCATTTTGACTAAAGACCAGAATCTCTCTAGCTTATTACTTTGGCCAGTTAAAATCATGTTTATAAAGAGGTTTTGAGCTGTCTTCTCCTTTATCAACCTATTTATTTAAAAAAAAATAATTTTGCTCTATGTACTTTGATTAAGGCCAAAATTTGTGCAAGCGAACTTAGAAGAAATTTTAGTTTTAAGTTTATATTACTTTTGACAATTTCTTGCATAGTAATAGATTTGTTTTGTTTTTTTTTTTCCAACCTGTAAGGAAAGGCCTTTGGAAATTCAAAATGGTTTTCTGCACAGTAAAGCTGCGTGTCAACGGACTCGCAGTAACTCAACCAGTAAGTTGCAAAGAAGTAATCTTTTCTCTTGCAATATTCAGGGAGTGCACAGCACTTTGTCATGGGATGGTACGTACGGCAGTGCTGAGAGAAACTACAGCTTCTAGCCAAATTCCGTCTGGGATCCTCAGATAAGAATTGCTGATGCATAAAGGCATCATGATGCTTTTATATTTACAGTAACTTAGACCCAGGAGTTTTCTGCATAGCTATTCAATTTTATGACTTTTAAGGTATAAATAGGCTAGTTCTCTTTTGGTATGAAATATTTGGTTTTCACTATATTTAAAATTAATGGCTATTCCATGGAGAGGACTGAAAAGATACCTCTTTTCCCAGAGAGACTTAAAAGACGAAATGCATTTCTAAGTAATGTTTACCTGAAAAAATGAATGTGCAAAAATTTCCAGCACTTGAGAAATAACCCAGCTCTCTGCCCATCTGACAGGCATCAGCCCATACTGGACAGGGGAGATGGACAGCACGGCAACTCGGAAAGCTGTGCCCTGCAGAGACCGGCAACCCCATGCTCTCCACACTGGCCGAAAATCCCTTTCCCAGCAGCTGGACTGCTCTGGAGGCAGAACCCCAGTAAGTGCTAGGGGAATTCACCTGAAAAACAGACAAAACTGTCTCCAGAAAGAATCTCTTGATGACCTTGGCAGTCTTGTTTCCTGCCAAAACCTACCTTCCCTGCAGGCCCTGTCAGGGAAGAAGGTCCACGCCTGCTTCCTCCACTTCTTAACCCCATCCCTCCTGTGAGGAGTAGGAGAGTGGGAAAGGCTCTGTGTCATCAAAACCCCATGTCTTCAGCAGCTTCTCCCTCCCGTTGCCCCAGCAGGTTTTACAGTGTGTGTAAATCCCCCTGTGTGGTTCGCACCACCTTGGTAGCCACCCGGAGCCGCCTCAGAGCTCACCGCTGAAGAGGCCCTTCCCAGGGGTCTCCCCGCTGCTGGCCGTGGAGATGCTCTGTGCACATGGCTGATAAAACCCCAGCCTGAGTTTTGGGCCCCGCCGCTGCGAGCCTCCCGAGCCACCTCCATTGGCCCAGCCATGGCCACAAGCAGGTATGGACTCGCCTCATGGCTGGTAATCGCTGCCCTCGGCCGCGCTGGCTGTGTGAGGCATCATCCCCTTGCTGCCCCACAGTGAACAACACTGTTCATGTCGGCTAGAGACTGACAGTGTCTTGCTCTCCATATGGATGCCAAGCAATTCACCTGAGAGTGGAGACTGGGCAGTGTATAGAGGGTGTGGGTAGAGCCCAGAGTGAGGAGATGGAGGTGAAGCTCCTCACACTCAGCTGCCATCTCCAGCCCTGCCTGGGGGACTTGCTACAGCTCCCTGTTACCTCCTGGTCAGTCCCTCACCCTGGGGGCACCACAGCCTGGTAGAGGGACTTAATAGGGATGAGGAGGTGACAACCTGGAGCACAAACCCCAACCAAACAACACCTGTGCAGACAGGCCCTCAGGGATTTGTTTCTCCTGCTTGAAGGTCCTGCATGGGCAGACGCTGCCCTTTGGCAGAAGCTCTTTGGCAACAAACCTGTTTTGGGTATTGTTACCCACTGCATGCAGAATTACCAAATACACCTTCTCATACAGAAGCAAAAGAAATTTGAAAATTTCCACTTTCAGATTCAGAAGACCCACAACAGAATGAGCAATAATGCTGATCTCTCAAAGGCGTACTTTTTGGAGAATATGTTTTTAGTATTCCACAGACATTTCCCTCTTAGTCAAGTTCCCAATCCCATGCTGATAAATAATCTTGTTTTCATGTCAAACTGCAGACTTCTGACATACACAGAAGCTGAAATTTTGGCCAATGTTCCACATGCTTCAAGATCTTTTAGTTTCACTTTGCTGCATTTAAAATGCTGATCTCTTGTAATGAGTACAATTGATTCTGGCCTTACTGAACTTTATGCATAGTTAGCTTTAGGTTAATTACTTTTGTCAGCACTTAAATTAGTTTGTAATACCAAATTTCATGTTCAAATGGGAGGTTTTCATTAAATATTTCAGTAAAAGTTTGCTAAAATGGGTCAAATCTCATGGGCTGCAGTTAAGAAATCTACTTTCTGTGGAATGGAGGGAGGAAAAGCACTGAGAAATTGCTTACCTTGGTTATCAATCAAAAGGGATGTGCTTCACCTCTTTCAGGAGTAGAAAGAAGCCTACGAGGCGGTTTAACAGAGGCAGTGCAGGGTAGTTCACAGTCTGAAGAACTTTTGTGGGCACTAATTTGTAGTTTGTGGGAAATGCAGGCAACAGATTCTATTTGTCCCAAGATAAAGTTATTTAGATGCAAGATGAGGGAAGGAGTCAGAATTTTTTGTCTGTTAGTTCAGTTCTTAGAAGCAAATCTGATAATATGTGTTTAGGTTCCCTAATGGCCACAAATGGGATTTTGGCATGGAGAATCAAGTGGGAACACAAATATATCTTCTACACTATTGCATCCCTTCAAGGGCCAACATTCTAGTTTTGCTCTGGATTAGTCACTGCAGGACAATTTCAGTGAATAATGGCTGTCTAAATAAAAAGTGGCTTGAAAAATTAAAATTGATTAAGAAAATAAAATAAAATCTTAGTGCCATCAGTTATAAGAAGTAAAATGTGAAATAAACAAGTTGTCCTAATGTATGTCCAAGAATTTCTGGTTCTGCATTAAAATGACTGATTGCCATTTGTTTGTTTTGTTACATTCACAGGCAATTTCAAGACCATCTAGATCACTAAGTACAGCACAGCTAGTGCACACACCCTGTGGCTCACAGGCTTCAGTAATCTCAAATATCGTATTGATGAAAGGACAAGGGAAGGTAAGGTTGGCTCTGTTGATTTATCTCACAAATGTAATCTTCAAAATGCAGGGAAGAGATTCCAGGTTGCTACTCTGGGTAGACAATTCATACCCAGGCTTTGCCAGGACTGATTAGTTACTATTCACTCACTTTGTAACCTTCTGAAGTGTCTCTTTGCTGAAGCACAGTCTTCAGCTTCTAATAGCACAACCACTTCAAGCTAGCAACACCAATACTGGCATTCACTGCTATCCTTTTTGGCAGCTGAAGGTAGGCTTGAGATCACAGACTCTGTGTCATCCACAAGTTGCACCAGCACAGCAACCTTAGAGCTTTCTTCAGGCCAGAGTTGAGCCACAAAGATAGTTCTGTTGAAAAATAAAACAAGACCTATCAGGAGCATGGAGTAATTCAATAAAAACAAAATGTATTTGCAAAAAAACCCACAATAAAGTCTAGAGAAAGAATATAGTTGTATCTATAAAAGTAATGTTATTGGAGGTGCTTAAAAAGAGAGTACAGATGTTATGAACTTAAACACATAGCTTTTGAACTTGTTGAATAAGGTTCAGAATTTGTTAATAAACTTTTATGTTAAAATATGTAATGTTTTTATAACTATTTAAGATGAAATGACTATCAGATATTCAATAAAGTATGATCATCATCATCAAGATCATTTCATTTACAAAACAATAATTTATTGTCTGTATTTTGGGAGCCTATGAGGGTGACATCAACGCACTACTTTCACTTTTTGTTTGAGGGACATTAAAGGGCTTCAGAAGTATGAATTAGTCTTGTAACATTCTTCTAAGGGTAGTAGGTAAAGTTTGAGTTTTATATAAGGAGAGGAAGGTCAGAGAATGAATGGATAAGTATATACCTATGAAGGTCCATTCATGTTGCTTAAACTTAAAACACATATTAATTCTGTTTAGTAGAAGAGATATCTCCACCTGATCTCTATCTGTGTGTCTGAAATTAGTAGTAATATCAAGATCTATATGGTGTTTTTTTATCAATATTATTTATGGGAAGGAAATTAAGAGGAACAACAGATAATCTCTCAAGTCTGCTTACTGGCTCAAGGATTAGTACTGCTCATGTAGGTGTCTCAGAAGAAACTGCAAATGAACTATTATGAGAAGTGAATGTAGGCTCTCACACTGATTTTTTTTCTATAAATTAGGGTTTAGGCTTCAGTATTGTTGGAGGGAAAGACAGCATTTATGGACCAATAGGCATCTATGTGAAAACCATCTTTCCTGGAGGAGCTGCTGCTGCTGATGGAAGGCTACAAGAAGGTAGGAAATCCCTCTCCTCTCCCTTTTTCCACACCAGATTCTCGAAGAATGATACCTAAGGGCAGTGAAATGAAACTGAAATGAATCCTAAGTGACTTTTAGACCCGTATCCATTATTGCATTTGCAAGTCCCCCTTTGAGTACATGTGTGCATCATGTAACTTATTGCACAACACAGTAATAGTAACATAGTACATTTTTTCTCTTAAAAAACAGGTGATGAAATCCTGGAACTGAATGGAGAATCTATGCATGGATTAACACATTATGATGCTTTACAAAAATTCAAGGTTATGTACTCTCCTTCCAGAATAAATTCTGTCTTTTTACACAATATTCATGTGAACTCAACCCATTCATTCATTATCTTTTCTTTCCAGCAGGCCAAAAAGGGTCTTCTGACTCTTACAGTCAGGACAAGCTTCAGCACACCTCATTCTGCTTCCAGCTGTCTGTCCCCCCACTTGTGTCAGTCACTGAGCTCTAGTACATGCATAACCAAAGAAAACAGCTCTTTCAGTTCAGAAAGTCCAGCATTCTCATTAAATGCCAGAAAGCCCAATGACAGGGTCATAATGGAAGTTACCTTAAACAAAGGTAAGTGCTAGAATTAACAGAGCACTGACAAACAAGGTACTGATTGACAAAACACTGTTCCTTTGCTCTTTCCTCACTAACTTAATTCTTTTCCTGAACTAAGGGTTTTTTTAGTACATTAAATTAGACCTTGGTGCCTGTCAGTGCTAACAATTATCTATCAACAGCATTTTGAACACCATCTGTTCTCGATAGCCAATTTTTTTTTTCTTTTTTCTTTCTTCACTCAAGCATTAGAGTCACTTTCATACCCTCCAACTGAAAAAGTAAACCTCATGGAAACAATTACCAATTATTAAGCAGATGATGCAACTCCTACCCATAATTATGCAACTAGTTAATTTCATTCTTGAAAATGCTTAAAAACAAAATAAATATCTCTATATCTTCTTGTAGTTCTTTCACCTTCTCTCCAACTGTCATCATCACCTCTTTATAAACAGCCACGTCAGAGTGAAAAAAAAACATTAAATATGGGAACATCAAAGCAATAAAACAAAGCAGTCTCTGTATGAGGTAACAGTATGGCTTATCAAACACACAGTAGGGGATCTGACATCAGTGTGATTGTCCAGAGCAAAGAGGGTAGTCACAAAAATCTTAAGCTCTCTTATATAAAACAGAAATAGGACTGAGATGATATAGCAAACAATAGCCACACATCCTTATTTTTCTCCTCTATTCTGAATCCTTGTAAAGTCATTTACATGATTCTGTAATGCCACATAGTTTGCAAAATAAACCTGCATTGCATTGTATCTGTGGCACACCAGTAATGAATTGCAAACAAGATCTTGGAACCCCACAAGCAATATTGGTGTGTGATCACTTTCATCATGAGGGGAAAAAAGTAAAAAAGGAAAAAAAAAAAAAAGCAGCAGCAAATATTGAATGTGAAACGTTCATGCACACAAGACATCGTTTCTGGTTTATATAGAAAGAAATAATTAAATTGAAAATAGTATTAAAGAAGGTGTCTCCAATGGTTTGTTTTGACTGCTTCTTGTATCTTCTTTAAAAATTATTATTAATTCTTTCAGAGGCAGGTGTTGGCCTTGGAATCGGGTTATGTAGCATCCCTTATTTCCAGTGTATTTCGGGGATTTTTATTCACACCCTCTCGCCAGGATCTGTGGCACATATGGATGGGAGACTCAGGTAGGATAAGAAAGAGTGTCTGTCTTAGGACACAAGTCTTTCATTGCTGTGTTTTATGGGTTTATTTTTGACCTGTTTAATTTTTCCTAGTGCCTTCTGGGAGTTTTGGGTTTAAAGCATATCCACTATTCTGAGGGTTTGAGCATGTGTATTAAAGACACATGGGCTTTCCAGATATATAGCAACCCAGGGAAATTATTGTCTCTTGTCTAGGCTGGGCTAGTTTTGAAGGTCTTAGGCAAGCACATGCATTCTTCCTGGAGGAGATTTCCAAATGAGAAAGTATCTGAAAACAACCCAAACATATGGCATAATCCAGCTAGTTTGAGCACTAGTTTTTCCTGATACAAGCTCCTCAAATTCTCTCCCTTCTTGCCCAATAGAAATACAGATTTGCTGAAATAAGCTTTAGTGTGAGTGTAGAAATTCACTTTGTAACATTTATGACCAATTAGTAATGTTGAACGTATTTAGAACTGAACAGAACACAGCATTTTCAGTAAAGGCTTTTTGATTTATCTTTCTATGGTCTGTAATTGTCCTTTCTACATGCCTATGACTTTAGCTAAAAGAACTGTGGTCTTAAACTATTTGAAAGCTGAAACAGTGCCTCCAGTCTACCTCTCCTTGTGCATGGGTATTTGCAGCAGAGCAGAGAAAGGCCGTCTCAGTTTCCATGTGGACCAAATTCAGATCTCGAAAGAATCAGTCTAGCAGTGAGCAGGATTACAATAGTTTGCCATTATAATTTTTCTGTTGTTATTCCTATGTAATAGAAACACAACATCCTTTCTGACCTTTAATAATACCAGCAGACCATAGAGACATGAGAAGTGAAGTGTAAACTTGAAAGGAAGGAAGGAAGATGTAGGTGGAACAGCATCTGAGCTGCATACAGCAGAAAGACTTCAGAAACAAAGTGTGCAGAGATGAAAGCTCCAAGGTTGCATGCAAAAGATGGAAGGCAGTTAGATCAAAAAAACCTTGACATCAGACTCATTCCCGTTCCATTGTTTGTAACAGGAACAGAGAGACGTAATTATTTAATTTGTGATTAAATCGGACATCAACCACACGAACTTGCTTTTTGTACCCTTTCACAAGGTTGGGAGAAAATCTGTTTCATTTATATCCTCACTCTTTTTTTTTTGATTGTTTTTAAATATCTCTGTAGGTGTGGAGATGAAATTATCGAAATTAATGAAGCTTCGATACAAAATATGACTCTTAATGAAGTTTATGCTGTCCTAAGCCATTGCGATCCTGGTGCAGTGCAGATTATTATTAGCAGACACCCTGAACCACAGGTAGCAGACTCCATTCTTTCTTTCAATAGAGTACAAGTTGAGAACTGACTGAGGGAGCAGATGCTAATCTGAAACCGGTGGGAAAATGTCAATGAACACGCTGATCTCTTTATAAGCATCATTGTACACAAACCTGAAATATGCACTATCTATCTTAAAAATAATCATGTATGATTTGAAGATCACTGGAGACAGCCTTGCATGAGTTTCTATGCTGTGAATAAGGAAACTACAGAAGTAACATTTAAGGGGTAAATAAAACCATATTTCTTATGCAAGAATTCAAAATAATAAGAAAATAATTTGAAAGAGGGAATATTCCCTCCCAAAGAAAGACACTTCTACTGGGAAATCCAGAATTCCACTTCTAGTGAAATATGCAAAAGAACATTTATCTTTGACAGATCCCATTTCATCTAAACAACCAATATAAAGGGCACATCTATAGATATACTTCAGCTATACTGGAATATATATAAATATAAGGGCGTGTACTTAGCTTTAAAATTAACTGATATATGATAAAATTAGGTTTATTAATTTCCATTAGAGGACTTGCAGTACTTGGAAACCTTTGTGAAAGGAATGAAAGTTTAAATGTTATTCACCACCCCACAGCAATCTCATGAGAGTATAATGCCACTGTATTTCCTAGGTGTCTGAGCAACAGCTAAAAGAAGCTGTTGCACAAGCTGTGGAAAACAACAGATTTGGAAAGGAGAAACACCATTGGAGTAGTGAAGGTAAGGGAATAAAAGTGCATTCATAGAGACATGGTAACTTTGACTTCAAAGATATATAAGATGAATACATGCTGTATTGGAATACTTGGCAACAGTCAAGTAACCCAGAGCAGAAAGAAAGAGGAGGAAACCTCACAGGACAACACTCCTAACTTGCCACCTAAGTTACATTACCAGAGTGACAAGAAAAGACCACATCTGTCCAATCACCAGAAATTTTTTTTTGCAAACTCCCTCCCACTGTTGCTCATCCTTTTCAGTTCATAACCTCTGCTTTAAGCTCTTCAAACAACTGTCAGTAGGCAACAGGACTATGACAGCAAAGAACTGTACAATGCAGATGATGTCCTGGGGACCAACTGCTTCTTAATCCCCTTGTAGGCATATCATGGTTAGAGCTATTTTCCTGGTTCAGGTATGACATCCTCCAACAGTAACATATTGCAATTATACTCCTTTTAGAGTCCTCATTTCTTCTAAAGTGCCAAAGGTAGCAAAATCATCATCAGTAGAACTATACTGCTGATATATCAAATCATAGAACCATTTAGGATAGAAAGGACCTTTAAGATCATCAACTCCAACCATAAACCTGGCACGGCCCAGTCCACCACTAAACCATGTACTTCAGCAGCACATTTGCATGTCTTTTAAATACCCCCAGGGATGGTGGCTCAACCACTTCCCTGGGCAGCCTGTTCCAATGCCTGACAACCCTTTCAGTGAAGAAATTTTTTTCCTAATATCCAAACTAAACCTTCCCCAGTGCAACTTGAGGCCATTTCCTCTCAGGGAAGATAAAATGCTATTTTGCTGTCCAAGAATGTAACTGTCGACTCTTTGATCTACAAAACTTTAATGCATAAATCATACCTTTGCATCAATTGATGGCAGTATTTATAGCTGCAAATTTAATCAGCTGACTCATAGAAGCAAATACTTCCCATGTATCTGAATAGACATTTTGAATATGTTCCTGATACAGGTGTTAAAAAACTGGACATGAGCTGGCATGGACGACACCCATGTGAAAAACACATTGACAGGAATGCTGGCCATGGCAGCCACAGGACACAGAAGCTAATGACCCGCTCCAGCAGTGACGGCAGCTACAATCCTAGGTCCTCATGTAGTAATGGTGCTGTATACCAACTGACTGACTTGAAAGCAAGAGTACATAGCATTGACGTACCAATTACCAGACAACCTGGCCTGCTGTACTCACTGTCAGCTAATAATTCAGCGAGATATTCCCCTCCTACTTGCAGTGAGGGGGGTCGACCCTTGCAAAACACCAAGAAATCATCAGAGATCCTCGTTAGAAAACCTAAATCATCAAAGCCCAAACCTCCACCAAGAAAATATTTTAAGCAGGACTGTACATGTAATGACCAGTGTAACACAGACAGAAAAGAAAAGCTTGCATCAGAAGTGGCTCTATCACCTTCTGCAAGTGTTCAGGTAAAGCAAAATTTTCAAAATTTTCTTGTGTTTGCATATTTGTGAGGCAGAGGAAAGAGGAAGGCAAAATGACTTTGTGTGTGAGGACTGGGGGAAGGGGATGAAGTTCTTCTGTTTTGAAGACATTTATCTTAGTGAAGACAGTTTAGCAGTGGGAATGAATCTGAGTCTGTCACTGTCATTCCTTGTGAACATGTGCCACATATTTGATCCTAACCTCGACACTCACAGAGCCAAATCATTTATGAAGCAGACCAGTCATGAATCAATTTTGTTGTTTCATTAGTGGATTTTTATTGGAAGAAAGCAGAAATTTCTTGAGACCAGGAGGTATTAAAAAACCTTATTTGAAGAGCAAGCCACATACATATTTATTGATGAACTACATCATGAACTCAGTATTTGAAAACTGAGTGTATGTTACTAAATTTCAGTTCCTTCTCTTATCTGAGATAGAGCAGAAAGTGTTTCACTTTTGCATGCGTGTGAGCGAGCAACTGTGAGATCTGCATGTTGAAACAAAGTTGTGGTTTATTTAAAAAAGAAACCTCTTTCCCCTGGGTTTAGTAACATGCCAGTAGTAATGAACAAATCTCAATGCAATGAAAAAGAAACCCAAATTAACTAAAAAAACAAAAACCCCAAACCTCCCCCCCATATCAGTTCCCAAGCTGCAGAGATCAGAATAAAATCATACAGCTCAGACTGAAATCCATGTATAATGTTAATATCCAAGTTTAAATTCAGCACCTAATATAAGGGTCATTCTTTTACCATCCCCTAAGAAGAGAGCAGCAGAAACATATTCATCAACAGCTAAAGGAAAATCTCCTTTCAGAAGTAAAATTTCAGGGAAAGAAATACTTGTTGAACTTATCACTTTAGGCAGCTTATTGCTTTTCAGTACTTAGTTATTCTAAATGCTAAGGAGAAAAAAATAAATAAATCTTACAATCAATAAAGTCCATGAAAAATCAAGCTCTGCTAATGAAGATAACTCCCTCTAATAAGACAGTAAGACAGCCTGTATATCTTGGGGCAATATACTCCTTTAGGTCCACAGGAGAGAAGGTGTCTTGTCCAGAATGTATTTCAGGTCATTAAGAGATGATATTATTACTGCTTTTTATTTGATTTTTAACCTTTATTCCCCAAATATTTTGTATTGGTCAGTCTGAGGCCTACAATCCACAGTTTTATATGGGGTTTTTGTATACCATAAAGATGCTTTTTCATAAGCAAGAAAATTAATTGATATTTTCAACTGTGCTTTAAACTGTATCAGTAGAAAGGTAGGCATGCATAACTGCCATCAGTAAAGATCAAACTGTATGGTCATAGAGCTTCCAAACTGGCTAATTCACTTACTGAACATCTGATGCCCATATTTAACAGCAACAGAACATGAGTGCAAGTTTCAGGAAGGAACCCTGTAAGCAGGGGACAGAGAAAGGCTTTCCTGGAATAAGAAAGTTGCATAACAAACACAACCCCGTGACAGAAAACCTAAGAAATTGTTCAATTACTGATTTTCTTCAGGCCAATCTCATTTGTCTGTAGACATTCACTCTGTCCTCTTTGGTTCTGGTTCCTGATATTATTCCTGAAGCTTAACTACATATTGGAGAGCAAGTATCAGAGCAGAGCAGATGGTAACTTGGTATCATTGGTTACAAAGGAATGAAGTAATTCCAGAGCATGTGTTAATGATGTTGAGAGTGGCATTTACTGCAACCTCATACTAATCCTCTCATCCTATGTTTCCAGCCAAAACTGAAAAAGGGAGAGCTCTGAAACTGCAGTTATGATTTAGCTTGTCTAGCTTGTGCTTAAGGGCAAAAGGCTTCAGCGAACCAGAGAATTTAATATGAGGTTAGAAGCAATTTGCTTGACTGGTTTGCAAAAGTCTACTGAATGACTGGTTTTGCAAAAATTGAAAATGATAGTAGGCAGTCTTTTATTATAAAGTTTATTACTACATTTTTGATATGTTAATTACATTTTTTCACAGTCTGTTTATAAGTTTAATAACAAAAATACCATGCCAGCACTTTTAAAATATAAAATAAAGTCCTGTGAGGATTATAGTCCAAAGAGAAGTGAAAGCTTCACTTCTATTCAATATTTCTTTTCAGATTAAAACCAAGTGAAAATATGGGGCTTTTTTCATACTCATACATAATGTGGTTTCTATAATCACATTCTGACACACTTCTATTTCCTGTTTGTTCAGCAGGAAGTTGGAGAACCAGTGCTAAAGGGACATCAGACTGATGTAACCCACAGTGTCTTTACCACTTCTCCTACAGCTTGTGATACTGAACACATAACTGCTGTTCCAGAGGGCAGAGATCAAGAAAGAAAAGCACACTTGGGTATGTTTAATTCCATCAGTTTTTTTGTTTTGTTTTTGTTTTTAGCTAAACCTAGGATTTAGTTTGGATTCCAAAATGGGTATCCAGCTGACTTCACCTTTCTCTTTAACTGTAGACTTCAACCCATATCTGTAAACTTAGAAGTGACAGATGAAATTTCAAATTATTTATTAATCTTTGGAAAAAAAGGAAACTATATGAAAAGAAGCATAATGGATGATGTACTGTAAAAAAGTGTTATTAGACTATACCCTTGCTGTATTTCTTCAGATGAAACTTTCCATTTTTATTGAAAATTTTATATTAGAAATTAGTTTTAGCATTTCTAAAGGACATTTTTCAAAAGATGCAGTTTGAAGACTCAGGTGTTGCAATGGTACAAACCACTGATAGTAAGTTTGTTGTGCTAGTTAGAATTAAGGAAACTTAGCATCAGGGAAGCAACAGAACTGAATCTTAAGAGGTCTCTGACAATATAAACCATTACATAATTCTGTAACTTCTGTCTCAGATCATCAAAAAAATAATGATGCCTTTAAGAAAAATAATTTTATTTACACCAAAGCAGACAACAGTAACGGTGCAATTGCACAAACAAAAGTTTGCTGCCATTGGGCTCTACCATGACTAACATTAAGACCCTTAATCAGTTTGTAATTTAAAAATATTTCTATATTAGAAGTTTTTACTAGAAAACTACAAACAGAAATTCCTGCTCAAATGTAAAGAATTAAAAATACTAATCAAAGATCTTCATGGGAGAGTCTTTTTATAGTAGGATATACTTATAAATGTAGGAAAAAAAAATAATTAAAAAAAATAAATTACTGCAATATCAGCTTTTTCACTAGGCTGCAAACAACACTGCAATGTTAGCCTTCTATTTTAACTGTTATAGCCAATATCATGACTTCAGCACCCCAGAATTTCAGGTTACCTTTAGAAGTTGCAGGCCTTTAGAAAAGGGATCCTTTAGAAAAAAAAAGGATCACGTATATAAGCACAGAAAAGCCTTGTTCCTCAGTTAATTCCAGTGTCAGGAATTGGAACTTGTAGATTAAGAGTTGTAAATTGCAAAAAAAAAGTTTAAATTTTTTAGAAATTTAAAAAAATATCTAGTGGTAAGAAGCAGGATTGTTTCTAATCAATGTTTCTCTAATACAGGGAATCCACTTTCATCAATACGAAGGCCCATACTTAAAAGACAAGCACGAGTAGATTATAGTCTTGAAACAACAACAGAAGACCCTTGGGTTAAAATTTCTGACTGCATAAAAAGCTTATTTAATCCTACCATGAGTGAAGACAATGTCCATTTAGATTTGCAACCTGGCATCGACACAAACAAAGAGAATCAAAACCAAAGCACCTTGGAGACAGTTCTGAAGAAATCAGAATCAGAAATAGTTGGTTCTAAAGTCCTAAAGTCAGAAGAAAATGACAGTGGGAAAAAGGGTCCTCCTGTTGCACCTAAGCCAGCCTGGTTTCGCCAAAGTCTGAAAGGACTGAGGAAAGCAAATACAGATCTAAAACCACAGTCAGATCAAAGTCCTCCTGACCTCGAGAATATTTCCAGCAAAGAACTGCAATCCAGCTTATCCCGTGTCTCTCCTAGGGGATCATCAATAAAACAAAGAATAAGCTCATTCGAATCCTTGAGTGCTCCGCAGTCACCTGAAAAGATATCCCGGCGGTTTAGCTTGAAGACATCAGTCCAGAAAGAACAATCTCCCACTGCAACAGGGGTGGAAGCAGCTTCAGCCGATTTAAACCAATCCTTTCTCCAACATTGTGAAACTAGCCAACAACTGTCACCTACAGTCGTGTGTACTAAAAGCCTAGATAGATCTTCCTCTCCCAGGGAGGTCCTTGCAACTAGCTCAGAGAAAAGCAACAATTCCAACACTGAAAATTCCTCAGGTCTCTTAATTAGAGCGACGCCTGCAACTTCCCATCTTGTATCAGTAGCAAAAGCACACAACCTAAGATCACGAAGCTTTCCACTTACTGCTACCCAGTCTTGTGAGATGAAGAAGATATATGATGAAAACTGTAGCAAAATCTATTCCATCAGTAGCCAGGTGTCATCTGCTTTAATGAGATCTTTGCTTTGCCTTCCCCAGTCTCCAGCCTCTTCTGGAAACAGTGCAGGGGAAACTCCGGACACATTGTCTCAGTCCTCTGTGGAGGAGGATGGGACTTATCTCTCACCCACAAGTGAGAATCATCACCTAGACACTGGGTTTTCACTAAAGTAAGATACCATATTTAAAAATTGCACTTACAGTTCAGCGTCTGTGCTGTTCTACTGGTAGATTAACATTCTAAGGTAGTAGCACACAGCAATAAAGCACAGACTGAGTTAAGAACTTTTTAGAGCACAAAGACTGAATGACTTACGTGACCACTACACTTGGTCTTAACTTGTACTATATAAGGACATGTATATTTCAAACTTCCTCCTATTTAAGGAGGAATCTTTCTAACACCTCCATGATAAAGGAGATTTAAGTCTGGTTTTGCCTGAGGCCAAGGGATTATTCCTATTCTTTTATGTAATGGATTCTATTTCTATTAGGCTAACATGACTAATTTACATTTGTATGTTTTTACAACACTTATAGGAGATACCACCCTAATTAAATGCTAGTAAGATCAAAAGATGAGTGCTCCAAAATTGTCTGTGCTATGCTTTTGTGGGTGTGTTCTTTCATAACTCATAATTTCTTTTTTATTCTTGCCACAATGGGACAGCCTCTCTGAGTTGAGAGAATATACCGTGAGCCTAGCAGACACTGAGAAAGAGGAAGAGAAACAGGAACATGGCTCACCTCAAGCATCCGGTGTGTCAGGGCAGTCTGTCATCTCTTTGCTTTCCCCTGAAGAGTTAGCAAGGCTTATAGAGGAAGTCAAGTCACTAGATGAAGAAACATTAAAGGTAAATCTGCCTTTTCTTTTTGTACATGATTTTCAGAAAGCTGTGGAGTGAATGCATCTGATTAATCCTTGCAACTTGATATTATACCAAATAAAACAGTCATCTCGATATGTACCAGTAGTAACGCTTAGCTCTTTTGATCAAAAAACATGAAGAAGTCTTCAAAGATAATGGGATAATAATTATTCAGCAGGTAAGGCCATTCTTTTTATTTGGGTTGCTGGTCTGAGAAATGCAGTGGCTCATTTCTGGGATACTGAGCAACATGTAGTCTTACTGAATTCATCTAGGATTACGATAAAGATCCGAATAAGTCAAAATCAAGGTTAAACATGAGCATTGAAGAACTGTAAAGAGTTTTGAAGACTGCTCACACTCAAATAAAAAGCCGATAACATCCAGAGCTCTGCACTGAAAATAGTTCAGCTTCTGCTGCAGCCACATGCTTGCTGTGTTAAGACACAAGCTGTGCAAAAGCAGCGTAACTGCATTGATGCACCAGTGAGCCTAAGCTAATACAGTTCTTGCATCTTAGCTAACTGCAGTGATATGCCTCCCAGGTTAGTCGTGGTTTGTGTCTGTACTGCATGGAGCATGTGTTGTGAATTCGGGCTTGCCTATCAGAATATTACTCTCACATCAGAGACAAATTCTTACTGACATCAACCTTTGCTAGTATGTTGCAATCGAAAAAGCAGTTTGACAAGCAGAACTTATGAAAGACAAGTTTTGTATAAATTTGTGTTTCTTATCAACATCCCATGTTGGTATTTTTAGTATAACTAGCAGTAAGAGCTATGTTGCAATGTTGCCCTCAGTGGGACATTAGCCTCTCTCATAGCAAGTTGTCTGTTTTCACGGAATTTTCTAGACAATCTCTGAGCAGCTCATACCCTCTGCCTGGTTGCAGCTGGCCAGTGGATTCAATTGTAGAAAGAAACAAGACACAGTATCAGAAGATGCAACTACAACTGCTCACACAATGAACATGATTGTGAAACTGTGGTCAAGAAAACCATGTTCCCATAGGAAACTAGGTTAAACAGGAGTTTGTACCCTATACAAGCTCATCTTTGGGAAAAGGCAGTCAGAGACAACTTACTTTAGCTGTTAGTAGAAGATTGTTAAAAAATAAAAATAAGAATTATTATAAAATGCACAATGGACAAAAAGAAAACATGCTGATTTTCCAGTCATCTTGACATTTCTTGACTTTATTTCTTTCTATGCCTAGGAATTTGATGACATTCATGTTACAATTTTGCATAAAGAAGATGATACTGGGCTTGGATTCAGCCTGGCAGGGGGCATTGATCTGGAAAACAAAGTCATAACAGTAAGTATCATCTTGCTTGAAAAACACTCTAGAAACAACTACTCTATCTAAAAAGACATAATTTACAGAGCTTGGCTTTTGGCATAACCAAAGTAGGCAGCTGTACTTATAGAGTCAAGTGGTCTTAACAGGTGAAAAACAGGATCCTTCTGCACAGACGGGCTTTCTCCAGGTGACTGGCAGTAGGGTCCTTTTTGCTTGGTCACCATACTCCCCAACAGCTCTAAAAGCCAGGGCAGAAGAACACACAGCCCTCAGCAGGAGGTAACCAACATCTTATTCTTCACTTGCTTAGAGAAGACCATGCAGGGTGGGGTCAGGAGGAATGAGGTGAGCACACAGACACGTATGGGGTCTAGAAGCTAGAGACTCACTTCATGCCCTCTTTCCAGCAGAGGAACTAGCAGAACTGTGAGGGTCAGGAAAGGCAAGGTACGTACCATGGGCAGCAAGGCTTTGGCCACTGGTAAGAGAGGCTAAACAGACTGCCTAGCTGCCTGGGGAAGGCTGTGCACTGGACAACTGACCTGTACAAATTTATTCAATCCTCAGTCCTGAAACATGCTCGAAGCACCTGCTTCCTGGCAAAGAATGGAGAATGTACACGGTGAAAAACATTAACTGAGTGACTTAGTGATTTGTCAATTTTCTCCTCTTTCCTTGTGTGTGTGCGTGTGTGTGGTGACCGGGCTCTTCCATAGGTTCACAAAGTGTTTCCCGATGGACTAGCATCTCAGGAAGGAACTATTCAGAAAGGAGATGAAGTACTATCCATTAATGGAAAGTCTCTTAAAGGTGCAACTCACAACGATGCCTCAGCAATCATGCGACAGGCTCGGCAACCCAGACAAGCCGTTATTGTCACCAGAAAAGCTAAACATGGAGAAAAACATCTCAATATTTCCATCAAGTCTAGTACATCTTCAATTGCAAGTGATGCCTCACAAGAGTCCAGTGAGTAACTTCAGTGATATTACCTTGTAGCTCCCACATGGTAAGTGTTTACTGATCACCTGAAATCTGTGTGTTCATAAAGCAACTCATCTGAGAACCATGATTAAAGACATCATGGTTAATAAAATATACCTGAAATAGATGTTTAGAATTATTTTGTTGGAAAGGGTAAGAATTAATGGATTTCCAAAATGAACCCCCTGAAATAAAGCAAATGTGTGCTCTGTATGAATTTTAGTAGACATACAAAGATCATTACTGTAATAACACATCTAATTAAAGGTATAATGACAACTTAGTGAACAGTGATTCTTTATTCTAATATTATTAGATCCTATTTTACAAGACTTTGTGAAAGAGAATTTCTGTCTGAACAAACAATGTGCTATTGTTTGATATAGCAGGTGGCTACAGCTGAAACAGAGCAAGGTCAGATTTTTGGAAAACATTTCACATTCCTAAGATATTGTATTTTTTGCTAAGGTGTGATCTGGAGATCTTTATTTCTATATGGCAGATAAACATTAACTGCTTTGCAACCATAACAATTTCATAACTAACATAAAGCCAAATACATTTACCTTCAATTTGGTTCACTGAACAGATTTTTCTAATTCTAGTAAATGTCACCCGCTTTCATCTTTACATTTTCATTCTGCCATGAATTCAAGCACAACTCTATCTCTCCACCTTCCCAGAGGGCCTTACACGACCAAAAGAGGCATTCAAAGTTAGTTTCCTCTTTCATTTAGTGGTTTATGGTGCCTTTGCAAACAAAACAAATTCATTTTTTATAACAGATGTTTTAGTTTTTCAGACTACATGGTGCCCATCTGCTAACTTTCCATTTGTTTCCAGCAACTGAAGATACAATCTGCACTGTAACTCTAGAAAAAACACCTGCTGGTTTAGGATTCAGTCTGGAAGGAGGGAAGGCATCTATTCATGGAGATAAACCCATCATCATTAACAGGATATTTAAAGGTAAACACACTTAAAAGTGTACATGGCAAGTTCTTAGCTGAGGAAAAGTTGTGTAGTTCATAACTGACTGCTGACTTATAACCATGAAAATGGTATTTTTTTGTAAATGCAGCATTAGCCTCTGCAGTGCCAGCAATTTTGTTGCCTGCTGAGACCAGGTGGTTTATACCAAACATGCTGGTGATCCTTAATAAGTGAAAGATTCATTAAAGTCTCCTCTACACAAAACAACTAAAAGAACTTTATTTTCTTTCTCCAGGGACTGCATTAGAACAAAGCAGCCCTGTTCAGCCTGGTGATGAGCTATTGCAAGTGCACACAACTGTCATGCAAGGACTCACTCGTTTTGAAGCATGGAATATAATCAAGGCATTACCTGATGGTCCCATCACAGCTACCATCAAGAGGAAGAATCCGAGCTCTGTTACCACCAAGTCACCTGAAACTTTGTAAGAGGAGGAACTAGACTGCTGCCAATATTACAAATAAAAAGGGATTTTATTACTTGCAGCCATTTGTCCGGCACAGCGAGATACTCAGAAAGCACATATGAAAAGTACCGATGAACTTACTGCCAGTTACAGAGCAAACTGGGATAAAACAAAACATGCATGATTCTTATTCAACATCCAGAAGCAGATGTTACAAAGTGTAGAATTATAAAATAATGACTTCATTGATAACATGCTGGTTGTAATAAAATATGTGACAGCTATAGTACTTTTCTATTTTAAGCCATAAATTTAACAAACATCAGAAGCACACTTGGTGCGAATTTTTCCATCCTACTCCACAAGCCTTGCTGCCTGCCCAACCTTCCCTGGAGAAAGAAATGCATCTACAAGCCTACAGCTAAACACTGCCTTAGGCAGAGAATGTGTAGAGGGCAGAGAAAGACGAATGCAACTTTGTGTGTCAGAACAACACTGTGCCCTGGAAAACTCCAGCTTTTCTATTCAAACCACAAAACATCCACGACAGCCAAAACCTGTTGAGGTAACTTTCTACCAGCAGTTGAGAGAGCCATCTCAACTCCAGCAGGCAAACATGGGGTGTGGGGGGGAGGAGTGGCTCACACTAAGCAGAAAGCTGAGGGTAACGCAGCAGAGGTTTTTTAACCTTCCTCTGGCCATAGGCGTCAAAGGTCTACAGCAAGAGTAACAAGGCCCCTTAGAAACAAGTCTTACCTTCTAACCACACATTTTTTGAAATGTCTTTTTGGTACTTTTGTAAGAGAAAGTACCAGTGAGAGTATTTGGGAATTAGAAGTTCTGAATCCAAACATTTATTCTGGAAACACTAAACAACCTGGAGACAAATCTATGTTTCAAATGCTGCTATCAGCATTTTGGCTGTGCTCTCTAAGCACTGTATGTAATTCCACCACCAGCAGCAAGTGTATCTATAGTGAGATGGTCTTGTGCACCCCTTTGGTCTTCTCCGACCTACTTCAATAAAGGGAGGGATGCATAAGAATCTAAGTTCTGACTCACCATTCGAAAGCCAGACAGCTGCACTGGTTCTTGTCCTTGGCTGTTCACCTTCCCATAGCTAGGAGTTTGCTGCCATCTTTCTTCGGTTACTTAATTTCTCCAAACCATAAACCGCAGGAGTTCAGAAGCTATTTTTCACACTATTAACACAACATCACAGAAACAACTGAGAGAAAGGGAATTAGGGTAGACAGCAGAAGGTATTAATCGAATTCAGGCATATAACTTGCTTTGGCCCTTCCTCACAAGTCAACTTTATATTAATCTTTAAAAGAATATTCACAACAAGCCAGCTGCCCTCACACTTCCAAACCCCTTCCCAACTGAGTTGTCTTTTCCCAAAACTAACCAGACAATCCTCAAGACAAAATTTCTATGAGTTGGGTGGGAACCATATTAGGAGAAAATTGTGAGAAGGAATCTTTTTGTACATTTTTAAGTGGTGACTACACGAAACTATTTATATAATTTATTGTATTTAACTTAATCTGCATTATTAGTTTAGGCTTAACAAAGTCCAAGGCCTGGTGCACATATAAAAACACTAGGATTTTACAACCATTTACCCATACCACTAATATAGGAAAAATATGAATGATTCCTGTTCAGAAAAGCAGGCATGAATTCTTTAGCACTGTTAAAGATATTTCCTGTAAAAGACAGATCACACTTTTTGGTCAGCTGCATAACTCCAACAACAGAGATGGGACTAGCTACAGCCATGACACAAAATGGCATAATTACTTCAGTGCTATCTGCTGGAGGTGTCCTCACCTGAAACAGCTGTTTAATTTCAATTCAAGAACTAACATAGAACCACCAAGTCAGGTTTGATCTCAGTTTTCTCCTGAGGTGTGCTTCTAATTCCATTTCTAAAGTTCTTCAGTTTTTGCATGCTCCTGAACTTCCCGGCTTCTGCCAAGATCAAAAGAAGTCAAAGCATGCTGCTCAACCAGCAGCATGTCTCACGGGGGAGTCCTCCACAAGACGGCCTTTGCCAAGGTATTTCCATCTCCAATTTGGCAGGGCAGAAGGGTGAAGATTAAGGTGTCTTAATTCCTCCTGGATAGGACACATTGAGCCCTCTGAAAAATGATGCTGAATTTATCCCAAGGAAGAGCCTCACCTACCACCTTTATTACATGTAGCATAATAAAAAGCCCTATTGTCTGCAAAAGGTTTACTTTCAGGAATAAAGAGTGGTGACCTCAGCTCAGCTTCTTTGCTAATTAAATTAATCCTATCCCTGCAAAGACTTGCCGAGGTATCGCACTTTGTGCCTATCAACTTTAGTACATTTAGATTAATAGTTATGATCCTCTGTAATATCAGGGGCCAAATCTCTCCACAGTGAATTTGTCACTCTTCGTGACTACAGACAGCAGCAATTAAAAATAAGGACCATCTAAGGGCAGAGAAACTGGGAAGCTGTGTTCTCACCAAAATACCTTTATTCCCAGTTACGGGAAGTGCAAAATTTTCTTGAATTCAGATTGATGCTGAAGGTCTAAGTGGCTCTAAGAGCCATTTTAAAGGATGATCCAGAAAAAACAGCAAGATGTGGCAGAAAAATATTTATTTCATCACACTCATACAAGTTTTTACATCTTTGTACACAAACGAGACCAGATTAAAAACTGCTTCCTTGAAAAAAATCTATTCCACAGGGTGAGATTTACAGTGCAAACTTTGTGTGCAAGACTGTGCCCTATTCTAAATATAAAGCAAATACAGGGACAGAAAGCAGAGCATATTAATGTCATTAAATAATCAAGTTACAGCATTAAAATCACAACCTGCACTAGAATCACAACCTGCATTTAAATTCCTAATTCAAAAATTAGTTTCCCTTTTGCAATTATATGTAATCCATAGTAATGTCTGACATTTCTGCAGTAATCAGCACCATAAATATTTTCTAAAGCTGGACACATCACTGTACACAAGATCAGGAGATGATTTCCCAAGATAGTGCTGGGAGACAACCCAGCCTTAGAAAAGAACTAATGTCCTTATTGCCTGTCAAACCAAGACAAAGCTAGAGAAAACATTTACCTGTTAAAACCTCTCACCACAAGAGACCAAAAAGCACTGAAATGTGGTTAAAAATGGCAAGTAAAGTGCTTAATCCTCTTTATTTATTGCCACTACGTCAGTGCAGTTTATTTCATGCCACTGTGGAAATCACTGCCTGTTGTAGAGAAGGGAGAAAGGGAAGAAAGCGAGTGTGTCAGTTTGGCAGCTCACAGACTATAAAGTGATTTGCACTGCTGACCTTGATTTAGGAAAAAAGCACTTAAGGCATATTTACCATTAGTATTGAAGTCTGGGATCCTTCACAGAATCCCATTGTTCTGGCTTTTACCATTTCCTGGCTTGGACCCACTGAAGTATCTTAGCAGCTCTGCACGCGTTGGCAGCAAAAGAGCTACCCCTCCTTTTGGGGAAGGAACATTGCTCCACGGGAGTTTACGAGGAGCTTCAGAGACAAAACAGGGCTGACCTGCACCTGGCTAACGCTGTAGTGCTAAGTGGATTTTGGCAATGCTTGTCTTCACAGGTATTGACAAAGTCTGGCCAAGAACAGATCCAGTGCTTGCACCTCCTCCCCACAGAGAGCCACCAGTGCTGCCTCCAGGATTCTGCCAGCCCCTGGTGTGATATTTTTCTAATTATGGAGGATATTGTATTAGAAAAGAATGCATCGCTTTGCATAGAGACGGGTACATAATGCCACTTTAAAAATTTACTTTACTAATTCATTCTTCTCCATACACCTTTGCTAAGTATCTTTGCTTGTAGAAAAGTCCTGGAGGCCAACTTCCTCTTTCTACTCTCAAGCTGCCTGGTTTCTCCTACCCTCACTTGGTGATTGTCAGCAATTAGTCTTGTCATGCTTTTAATGTCTTAACAGCTTTGGTCAGGTTGTTGTAAAATCCAGCTATGCTAGCTGGAAAGAAGGAATCCACCACTGTCTGGGGAAGGTAGCCACCAAGATCAGTCTGAAAGAAACTGAGGAGTTGAGTCCTGTCTGTCTCCCTGCAAAGACAAGGCAAGTGATTTTATAGCCAGCAGTTTAAAAGCATTAAGAACTTTACAATGACTTTTAGAAATATCTGTCATCAAACAATACATATAAATGCTTTCATTTTTTTAAAATATAAACTACAGATATGAATTCCAAACTTCAATGAATGTGGCTATCCCCACATGACAAGTTACGGTTAAACTACACCCTAATTAGGTATATGATTCTGTTTATGAATTATGGCACTGTAATAAACAACAGCATACTCATTTACCAAAAGTTATGACCACACTTATATGTTCTGCTGATCTGCTTAAAAGGTCAGCAAGAATCCTACCAATGATTGTGTTTCCTGTAATATTAAAGACTTCATTTCCTCGTGGGAAGAGAGACTAATTCATTGCACAAAAAAAAGAGAACATAAAGGGCACTTGGTGCTGATGATTACCAGTCAAAGGAAGACAGAAACATGCCCTTGCCAAGACGCTACAGATCACATGTGGCCTTATACACATAAACACAGCACACAGTGGATGCGAAGGACTTTAGCATACGTAACATTCAAATAGGTCACTTCTTACCCTGGAAGAGGGATACAGAAACAGCCACAGGGATAATTAAAACCTCTCACAAAATTTGTTTGAGGAGGACATAGAGGGTGTTCCACGTTGGTGGCTACAAGAAAAAACATTCAAGAAAAGTATCATTTTCACAGAAGATGGGAAAGAGTCCTTGGTACTCAAAGCACCAGCTGAGAAGCAAACTCACTAAAAGAGAAAAATGTCTAAGAACAACAGCAGTATAACCTTGGGCCATACAAGTGGTCAGAAAAGACCAGTAAAAGGAACCACTCTGAACAAGGAATGGGAAAAAAAAAAAGAGTGTTGAATTTAGAAGCATTTGTTACTTCAAGCAAGACACTTTGATGGACTTTCACTCTTTCACTGAACCCATGTTGTGTGAGGGCTTTGCTTTTCTTAAGAGATCATTCAGGTTACTTCCAACAAATCCATATCACAGATATATGACACTTGACTGCTGAGAAGCTGCACCCTAGCAAGTGTATAAACTCCTAGCAAAGCATTCCTGAATAGAATGGGAAAATGGAACAACTGAACAGCGAGGCAATAAAAACACTGACTTGTAACAGGAAGACAACTGGATGAAAGTGGAAAAAACCCAAAGAAATTAATTTCCACATGGTGGAAGCCCCTTAAAAATCAGCACTATTTTGTTTAGTAAGAATGATTATTTCCACATACAAGAGTGCTACATTTATTCAACGGCTTCCCCAAAATCTAGATGCACTGAAGAAAATGCTAAAAGAGGATTTAGGCTAAATTTAGGTAAACTTCCTTTTAGTCAGTTCTGTAAATTCTTAAAAAAAAACCAAAATTACAAAAACACACACATATAAAAACCCCCAGAACTTAATAGTAAATAAAATACTTATCCAATCTCAAAAGCACAGCAAGGGAAGAAACCACAGGCAAACAATATCCTGAGTGTTAAGATGACTTACGTACTCTGTCAATGTATTCTGAGATAAACAACGTAGAGAGACCCCTAATATTTTATCTTCTGATCAAGATGAGATAAACAACTATTAAACAGTATGTTACTTGTTTTTTTTCTTTATTTCCAGTAGTTGCTGGTTATCTCCTAACATTACATGAACACACCGAGAACTCAAACATCTTACCAGCAGATAGCATGGTCCCATCTTCATATTGCTTCATTAGTACCACATCCACAAATTCTCTCGGCGAAATAATCCTCATGAAAGCTGAAGGGGTTGTGGTTCTGCATACAGAGACTGTCTGGAATTCACAAAACAACAGTTATGTCAATTGACGCTTTCAAAAGTACATCAGAAAAATCCCAGTTCTGCTACTCTTCCAGTTACACTTTCTAAACTGGATCTGGGAATTCTATTATACCCTTTTGGAACAAAATGTAAATCAGCACAGTTGAAGAAGAGGAGGCTGAGGGGAGACCTCATCACTCTCTACAATGTCCTTTCAGGGAGCTGTAGAGAGAGAGGTTGGTGCTGGTCTCTTCTCTCGGGTAATTAGTGATAGAACCAGAGGGAATGGCTTCAAGCTGAAACAAGGTAGGTTTAGGCTGGACACTAGGAAAAAAGAGTGGTGTGATATTGGAATAGGCTGCCCAGGGAGCTGGTTGAGTTGCCATCCCTGGATGTGTTTAAGAATCACTCAGATGTAGTGTTGGGGGATATGGTCTAGGGGTGAACTTGTAAAGTAGTGTGAAAGGTTGGACAGGATGATCCCATGGGTCTTTTCCAACCTAGATGATTCTGTGATTCTGTGAAAAGGCACTACTGGTCTGTTGATAAAGGACAATAAGAATAAGAGAGTGATAATGCATTGCTTCCAGGTTAGGGACAGATACCATGAGGGATGCTGAAAAACTAATCTGGCATATCCCTGCTCATAGGACAGTTAAATTGCTTCTCCTTGATAGGAAGCTAACAGAGAAAACTTCTTTGTATCGTACAACAGGGGATAGAACTTGATAACCAGATTTGCTACACTGCAGCAACCCTAACACTACCTCCCCCTTCTATAGAGGCTCTGTGATAGGCAATAGGCTCCCCAAAGCAGCGGTTTCTACCACACTGGTAAATGCTGGTGAATCTGATAAAGTCTATAAATTTTAAGTGGCAAGTTACAGCATTCCTAAAGTTGAAGTTTATAATTAAATGCCTGGAATGTTCCCCATGGAAAAATAATCTTTCTAGGACTTCCATGAACATTCTTGGGTCTGGTGTGCACCCTGGCCACCTCCCAGCACCTAAACCCAACTTCAGACTTGGGGATCTAAATCCAAAGACCTTTTAAGGTTCTGACACATTTACAAATAAAAAATTAAATCAGTTGGATAATAGACTGCATAAATGCAGCAGCAGAAACTACTGCTCATACACATCCCTTTTCGCCTGCAAGGTGCAGTATCACTACTTTACGACAGAGACACCAAGGCAAAGCGTTGGGTCCCAAGGTGAAGCAGACAGTTGAAGGCAGAGTGACAGGCGCAGTGCAGAGCATCGGGTGCTGCCATGGACTGAATTAATGGCCTGAATTAATTCAGCTGGGGCCTGAATTAATGGCTGATGACAGGAGCCCTTCCCTGCTTAGTCAAGTCGACATATTCTCTAACCCTCCGCTTCCCTCATACAGACCTTCTTAAAAATAGTGATGCTTAGGCTGATTTACAGAACTAGCAAGAAAATAGTGCAGGAATCTTTAATGTTATACATGTAGACATTTTAAGTTTTGAATATTTATCCCATAATGCATTAGTAGTTCCTTTCAGAAAGATAAGCTATTGTTACAAGAATACATGCAATTTACTGGGACACACACACGACACCAAATCAAACAACCCAAAAGATTTGTCATCCCAGTTGTCAGACTGATTCAGCAGACAGGACGCTGTACAGATTCTGGAAACCATTTTACTTCCCTGCACAAAACACAGGCTGTCTCAGGAGATAGAACAAGCAGAGCCCAACACTTCTGAACACAGCTCTGCATTAATCGCATCGGAGCAGTTTTTAAGGAACTTACATCGCTGATGGAGAGAGGCATGGGCAGCATTCGCCAAAGACTGTCTGGATAAAAGGGATACAGAGGCAGTGGAAGCTGCTGCACAG
>JANHFX010026033.1:0-27449 GCA_027560015.1 Chloroceryle amazona
GGCTGGGCTGAGGAAGAAAGCTGGGGAGGGAATTTTTACAAGGGCTTGTAGTGGTAGGACGAGGGGTAATGGCTTTAAACTGAAAGAGTAGATTTAGATTTGAAATTAGGAAGAAGTTCTTCACTGTGAGGGTGGTGAGATACTGCTACAGGTTGCCCAGGAAGTTGAAGTCTCATCCCTGGAAGCATTCAAGGCCAGGTTGGACGGGGCTCTGAGCAACGTGGTCTAGTGGAAGGTGGCACTGCCATGGCAGGGGATTGGAAGTAGGATATCTTTAAGGTCCCTTCCAATCCAAACCATTCTCATTTTTCATTCAGTGAGATTTTCACATTACCTGGCTGCCCATTCCATTGTCTGATAGTTGTGTGTGGGAGCTTGGGTGTCTCTGTGAAGTAGACAGTATTTGTGATCCTTTTGGTCCATTGTATTCAGAGCAGAAAAGGAGAACATCTCATCTTGAAATGTCTTTGTGTCCTAATCAATGCAGAAAACTTCATTTTCCAGCTGCTGCTCTATCAGCAGCTCAGGAAAGAGATTTTGAGCTCCAGGGATATGGATTTGAAGCTGCTCCAGAGCAAATGAGAAGGCCACGTATTGTTCGAGTAGGACTGATACAAAACAAAATTCCACTTCCCACAGACACAGCCGTGGCAGTCCAGGTACACAAACTGGGATCTGGGTCATTTGTGTGTAACTCCTCTTTTACTGGGTTGAGAAATCACACGCATAAGTTGCTGATGTTAAACTCCATCATGAAATGTCTGCTGATTGGCAATAATAGGATTCATCAGTAGTTTAATACAGTGTACTGTAAGAAATTCAAATGACACATCAAGTTTCATTATTTCTCAGAAACATCTCCTGTGTTGTGTTTACCTAGTCGATTGCCCAATCTGCCTGCAGTGTTTCCAAAGCTAAATATTTAGTCACTGATTTTGTACATGAAAATCCTTTGCCTCTAAAATGAAACAGAAAATCATTTACTTGAAATCAAAAGAGATGGCAACCCATGGAAACCACAGGTGCACTTCTAGTTTTAATTGAGAAATGTTCCATTATAGGAAAACCCATTAGAGTAAACACAGATTAATAAAGCTCTGTTCATTATTCTTTGTACTGCAGTAAACCAAATCTTAATACAAGGTGAGCATCATCTCCTAATATCTTGGACATAAAAAAACACTGAGGTGCCGTATAGAAATAGGCTCCTAAAAGTAGCTTTAAATAAGGTGAAAGAAAATGCCACATTTCTAACGTCTTCTGAAGTAGTAGTAGTTTTGTACAGTGACAGGAGAGAACTTGTCTGAGGTAACATGTTTTGGAAAGATAGTACCTATCACAGATAAAAGTAATTAATTCAGTATATGGATCAAGTTTGTGGATTCCTTGTAGCGTGTCTTGAAGGCTACTAGGTACATTATTAATGATTTTACCCTAGAAATAGCTGTTTCGGTAACTCACTGTACAATTGTTGAGTTTGGAGGTCACTGTTGAGTTGTCTGGCATACTTTTTTTTTTTTATTGACACCTGAAAGTATCAATGCAAAGTTCTACATCTATGTTTAAGTAAAATACTCAAGAAGAAAAGTACTTTGAAGCAATGTTTTTTGACTAGTTAATAAATGCTTTGATGTTTTTTTCCTTGGTAATAATCTACCGAGCTCTTTAGACAGAGGAATTTAGAAAATAGTTAATAACTTGTAGACAGTGTCCAAGATCCACATGTGTGAGTGGGATTTAGAGATAAACAAGGAAATGGACTGTCCTTACATGATATTTTAAGATTCTGAGTATTTGACTTTGAATCCACATTTACTTAACATCATTCTGTAGGTTGTTTATGATCAGCAGCAAAATTACAATTTTCGCTGATTCTGTTAAGGTTTTTAACTATTTGACAGTCAGTCAGCATATATTTAAATGTTGTAACCATGGAATCAGAATTCTATTGGATCCCTTTATTTTCAGCATCTGAATGCTTTTGAAAAATCTTTACTAACTCTTTGTATTATCAGTACTCAGGAATGATAATGTCTTGAGTTACTCTCTCTGAAAGCAAAAGTATAGAACAAGATAAATTTCATGTGAACAAAGCTTGTAAAACTAGGCTATATACTTCCAAGTGAGTTAGAATATACAGCTTTTTTTATAGACACTTCTCTCAATCAGGTGGCTGCACTGCACAGACGAATTGAGGAGATTGTGGAAGTAGCTGCAATATGTGGGGTAAACATAGTTTGTTTCCAGGAGGCCTGGAGTGAGTATATGCTGTGATTCTTTCTATGCTGTCAGAGGTCAAGTTCCTTCTATTTTACAAAGTTTACTGTACTAGAAGTATGTCTTGTAAGTAAACAGCAGAGATCTTCCAAGATACAACAGTTGACTTTACTGATTTGCTTTCTAAAGTTAAAACCAAAGCATCTTAGCAGAATTGTATGTAAGATGTATGTGAAGTCTGTTATATTGAAGACTAGTGTATGCTGCAGCAGTGATATTTGTAGGTGTGCTCCTTCTTTGTGTCACCTTTGTGATCCTTTAGTAGGTTGTTGATTTTTATTACTCCTAAAATTTTGGATTCTTTATAGGCAAATATTTTAAAAGTCTAACTTTGAATTGGAGACTCTGAGGCTTAAATAGGAGCAAAAAACAAAATGAAGGCCCCATGAAATGTTTGTGGAAACATGTTACTCACAGAAAGCATACACTAGTGACCGGGCTATATTTTGTATTTTTACCTCCAGGAAGACTTCACTAAGTACATTCTTTCCACCCTGCTTTCCTTTTTGTGGGCCCAACAATTCCTTGCCCTTGCTAAAAATAGTTTTCAATAGCTTTTGCCTTCAAACAAGGAAAACAGTAGAATTATGCTTTAGTGTTTAATTTTTTATCTGTGTTCAAGCAAACAGAATCTATTTCTTGAGTGATGTGAACACTCTTGTAAATTTTGTTTTGCATTGGTGCTTTCCAGCCATGCCCTTTGCTTTTTGTACAAGAGAGAAGCTTCCTTGGACTGAATTTGCTGAGTCAGCAGAGGATGGGCCAACAACAAAATTCTGTCAAGAGGTAAAAAAACCAACCAAGCAAAAAAAACCCCTCACATCCAGTCTCCAACCCCAGCCCATAACTGTCACTGATTAGCATGGATTTCTTCATGTTCAGGTCTTGTACCACTGAGAAAACTGAAATAAATAAAACCAAATTTTCAACTTGCTTTACAAATATTACAATAGTGAGCATAGTCATTGTCCATTTCTACTTCACTCCCTATCTATTTTTTAAACTGCTTTGCAATTGCAGACTATCTTTTACCATGGAAGGCATAAGAAACAGCCTGTTTATTACTGAATTTTACAAGGGAGGAGCAATTCTTTATACAAATATTTTAATTTTCTGTTTGAAAGGTGTTTCTTGCTAGAACAGTTGAGCATTAAACAACAGTTGTATGAAGATGCAAGGAGATCAGCTAGCCTTTTCTGAACAGGGACGCTTCCACACAAATCTTTTGCATCTCCCCGTGTAATGACACAAAGTGTAGGGGGCTTTTTATGGACCCAAGGATATTTGTTATTGTCTGGCTTATATTTTTCCAGAGACTGTTGATTGCAGTGGTGGCAGAGTTCATTTTTATTTTCTGACAGCTTTTATTTTTTTAAGAAGGAATTTCAGTGATTTCTTTTACAAGTAATTGAAAAAACAAAAGGCACTTTTGATGTCAAATTTCCTCAAATATGCACTGACCTATTGAGCTTTTGTAGACGGCATTATCTTTAGTCTGATCTAGGGCAAGTACATATTGCTTCTCACTATGGAATTAATGATGCTATGGAAGTTTAGAGAAATAATAGAAAGAGATTTGAAGGAAAAGGTGATGTGCTGGTAAACTGATAGTCAGAAGTTACTATATTTCTCACTCATATTTACATTATTTAACATTTATAATTAACATGTAGTGCTATGTTACATTTCTTTTTTTTCCATCTCTTTTATATTTTATCTTTTTAATTTTTTTTTAAAGTAACTGCTTTTAGCTAGCTGTGCTGTCTAGAAGAATGGGATGGGTTCTATCTACTCTTACACATGTGAACAAATAGAGGTCAGCTTCACCTTTTCTTGTTGATACCTTGTCTTTCTAGTTGAAGGATTCAGGTGGAAGGCTCTCTGTGATGTATCTATCTGTGGTCATGTGGGCATGTCAAGTGTGGAAGAAGATTTAAACCTTGCTAACAGTCAGACAAATATACCAGATGAAAAACTTTTTTTTTAAACCTTTTTGAACCAAAGTGAAAATAATTTTTGCAGGGTTGTGTATAATAGAAGAATTGTGTTCATTTCTACAGCTGGCAAAGAAATATAATATGGTTGTGGTCTCTCCAATCCTGGAGAGAGATGAAATACATGGAGGAACTCTGTGGAATGCTGCAGTGGTCATTTCTAATTCTGGATGTGTCCTTGGCAAAAGTAGGAAAAATCACATTCCAAGGGTTGGAGATTTCAATGAGGTAAAATACAGCATTGTGACTATCAAGCTAAACTTACCTTGCAGCTCTTGGTCTTGTCAGCCTGTGTTGTATCAGTCATACTGTCAGGAAGTGTAATGTATTTCTAGAAAATATGGTTCACCAAGTGTCACATCAATTTTATTTTTTTTCAGTTGAAATTTTAGTAAGTGCATTTATCAAGAATAGAGAGTGATGATTCTTAACAAATAAATAACGCTCAATCTTTGGCATGTGCTCATCTTTGGGCAATGGAAGCTACAAAAGTATCAAGGATGTTTAAACCAAAATTCTTTAAGTTGCAGCTTTGTTACATTAGTTGTGCATGATTGGTTTAGGTAGGTTTTGCATGTGTCCATGTTGAACTTACTTTAATTTGGAGGGCAGTTGTTTCATGGTTCAAGCATGTTATGGTCTTGATCTCTGTTTCTTTGTGAGGTTGTTTTGGAAATAACAGTTCTTTTGCTTATGTTTCTTTGAGCAGAATCCCTTAATTCATTATGCTTCTGATTGAGTAGCTGTTTTGCAGCATCTTCTGTTTACTAATCACTTCCACTTGAAGCCCCCAGCAGTTTTTAGGTCGTCCTCCAGAATCAGCTTCAAAACCTGAACTGGTTGTAAAGGCAACAATCGGAAGAAAACTACTAGATCTGAAAGGTGTTTATCCATCCATAGAATTATCACAAGCAGAAAGATCAGGTTTAAAAATCAACCAAAGTCTAAAACTACATTGTTTTACCTAACTAAATCTCTCTTTGTCAGCTGAAGCGAGTAATTAACAAAGGTATTTATTTTAAGCACTGTGGGCTCCTATATACCTGCAGTTACTTTTGTTCCCTATCCAAATGCTCCAGTCACTAAACGGAGTCTTCAGAATCCCAACTGCTTTTTTATTAATTTTAAAAGGTTTTCTGTGTTTTGAAACTTTGTGTTCAAAGACCTCTGCAAGTTTTGATCTGGGCTCCCAGACTTGATCAGACTGGTTTGTGTTTCTTCAGAGGTGGCTGTTAATAGGTTTGTACACAATGGATTTCTGGCACAGGCCTGTCAGTCACCAGCATTGAGTCTATCTTTAACAATTATTGTGATATTTAGTATTATTTTACAAGATCTGTCTTTCAGCTAGCAAAACAGTAACTAACAAACCGTATGAAGTATAAGCACTAATAAAAGTGAATTTTGTTTACTTTCCACATTCTTGATTTGTTCCTTGTGTAATAAAATATAAATTCCTGTTGCTTGTGCTAAAATGTGGTGCATTTCAGTTTTCCAGACAGAGTTTTGTGGAACATAAACAGATTCCAAGAAACTTTTTGTTTCCAGCTATGAAATGGTAAAAAACAGCACCTAAAAAAAAAAATATTTTTACTTTTCCAAGTGAAGTATAAATAGAGTTTCGTTAACAGTTTTGCATAATTCCTAAATGGAGTTAGCTCTAATAATCCTAAGTGCCAGAATTACCACAAAACGATCTATTTATATCTTACAGTTATATTATAATGTTTTGAACTTTCTTGTTGTAAATACCTCATTATAGAAGCAAGTAGTGTTTACCCAAAACAGCACCGTCTTTTTAGCTAGTTTTTATAGCAAAACATTAAGTTCATTCTTCTGATCTGATCAATTCTGATAGAGGAACTTTAGAAACCACCAAGACTACAAGGAAGGATTATGCTCATCTGTTACTGTAATGTTGTTTTCTTTATCAACAAAGGTAACTCCCAAGGAAGCGCTGAATTTGAAATTATTTTCTGTGGATAGGGAGAGGAGCCTTATTAAAATCATCATTGTTGAATCAGTGAGAAATGAATAGAAAGGGAAAAGAGATTGTGCTGTAACCTATTCAGCCATGTGTGGGTGGGCATATAAATAAACAAAAATCAATCCTTCTTGAGACATCACAGTTTGTTGCTGTGGAGATGACGGTGACCTCTGGTGAGGAATAAAGAAATAAGAACTGATGAATTCCCTGAAGCAACATCATTCTTGTTTTTCTTCTCCTATTGTAATAAAAGAAAACTGAGAATGGAAGAAAAAATGGAAATATATTCAATCAGCAGAATTGTTTTGAAGAGGGACTGTGTGAGTGCCCACCATGTGGTGTGTCCTCTACAGACATGAAAGGAGATAAAATCAGTGCCCAAGGGAATGTGCAACTTCATGAGACCTGATTATAAATAAGAAATACAAGATGTCACTTTTGCTGAGCATACTTAACCTCTAGTCCTTGGTTTCAGAAGACAATCCCCATGTATCTATCATGCCATTCTCCTACACTTCTGCAAGGCTTTTAAAAACTTTTACAAGTTTGTTCCCCATCTGTAACTGTGCTCTCTGTAGGCCTCATGAGGTTCTGCTTCCTTCAAGGCCAATGGCTGTGGTTATTACAATGCACAGATAGTTTCAATAAAAAGAGAATTGTTTTACAACACACCTTTCTTATATGAGGCATGCCCCCTTGGGTCAGGCTGGTGGATTATGTACCTTGTTTCTCTATCTCTCAGATCATCACAAAAAGGTCTATTAGGAATAAGTCTGGCCACTCTGCAACTTCTGTACTCCTGCAGTAGCCATAGTCATTGTATTAGGGATGTTGGGTGGCATGTTCCTGTCTATTTTGTTTCTTATCTGTGGTTCTTTTATCAGTGTCTTTGTCTAATCCCTTCTGAACCTGGTGATAATACCTGCTTTAACAGAGAAGCAAATTTTAGAAATGCACTTCCTGCTGCGTGAAAAAAGTTCCTTTGATTGAAAACAGGTACAAGAGTGTAATTTCAGTACCCACTATTGCTGCTGATTTGGGATCACTATATTATTCATCTTATCAACTGCCTTTGTGATTTTGTGAATCTCATTCATAGTATTCCACTCAGCCTTCTGCCTGCAGATTGAAGAGCCTCTTTAGTTGCTCCTCAAAAGGGAGCTGCCCTATCCTTTTCATCATTTCAGCTGCCCTTGCTTATTCTACCTCTAGTATATCCTTACTGAGATGCAGACACTAGAATTGCCCAGAGTACTCAAGCCGTGGTCATACAGCTTGGTCTTACAAGCCAGCAAAATGATGTTTTCTGTTTCAGTACCCTTCATGTTGATGTCTGAGATTTTCTTTGGGTTTTGACTACCACTGGGCGTTAAGCAGGCAACTGTCAGTGACTCCACACATGCCCTTTTCTGGTATCTGGGAAGAACCATTTCAATTAGAATATCTCTGTGACTGTCTCTCTTGATAGCTGTTAACAATGCCCTATCCTTCTCTTCAGTAGTGCCTTTTACAGGAAGGCACTGTGATAAAAGTTCACAGCATATGGTAAATGGGATCTTTTAAGCCGACAGTTGGCTCCAGTTTCTTCAAGGAGTGTACTCTAGATTTATCCTGTGATTTTCCTGGTGGTAGTTTCAAGACTTCTGTTTGTTTAGAGGAATAGGCATATAGGAAATTTAAATAACCAATCTTAGCTATATAGTGATGTTTCCTTACAGCATGCATAAAATTACTGCATATCATTACATAACAGATGAATGTAAAGGAATTCTGTGTTCTTTAAACAGTGTACATCACCTCTCCAATCAGGATTGTTTTCTTATGTGGTGAAAGTACTAAGAGGTGCCTGAAGTTTGGCAATTTGTGGATCTTGCCTAAGCTTCTGTAGAGCTTTCCAACATGAGTAAAAGTCTTTATGTCAAAGTCAGAGTGTGCTTAGGTGTATCGTGAATGCAGGAAAAAAGGAGCTTGAACTTGCATTCAGCAGCCTAAGAGAGCCACTTTTTGCTATATACCCATTACAGTGCAGCTATGTACTAAATGAAAGATGTCTCCCTTGTGATCAAATGACTTGAAGCTGGTAATCAGAAATTGGGAAGTGCCAAAGCAATGTTGGAGTTTTTTCTTTTTGCTGCTTTTTTAAGAAATATGCATTTGTGGTTTATTTGTTTGTTTGTTTATAGTCTACTTACTATATGGAAGGAAATACAGGACACACAGTGTTTCAGACACAGTTTGGAGCAATTGCTGTGAATATCTGCTATGGGCGCCATCACCCTCTGAACTGGCTCATGTTTAGTATGAATGGAGCAGAGATCATCTTTAACCCTTCAGCCACTATTGGAACACTCAGGTAAAACACAATTTAAGCTATTGCATGCTTGAACCTCTGAGCCCCTGGCTGCAGGGGCACTGTGCTGAGGTCTTGGAGCTCAAGAAATCACCTCCTTGTTTTGCCTTCATGAAGGAATCTGCATTCATCTCCATCTGGAGATTTGGGCTACAAGTCTGCTCATAGTTACTAATTCTCTTCCAGAACTTTAGTTGTACAACTTCAGGTCTTTTGTCTCTGAGACAGAATTAACCAGCATCCAGCTGGTGTTCTGAAAACTAATGAGAATTTATTTAGATTATCTCTAATATTTTTGCTTTATGATAGGCAGTAGTAATTTACATTCAGGCTTAGCTTGACGGCTTGCATCATCTACCTAGGAGCAAATGAGTATGGTATCAAATTGCGATTTTCAGAGCCAAGCTGAGAAACCCTTTTCTCAGAAACTTAATTTTAACTGTTGGCAATTTTGTGATTAGCAGGCCTCTTGAACCAGACTGAACCAGTGTAAACTGTTTCCCTTGAGATTAATCTTCTGCAGATTGACATTAATTGCACCCTACTGACTTGCTTTCCTGAAGGAAGAAAAAAAAAGAAAGCCAGCTCAGTGAGCTAAGAAAATGCACTTCTTAGCTGGCACATAATGATTAATTTGTGGCTTAGATCTTGAATATTCTTTGCCTCTACATTATTAGCAACTGTCACATTAATATAATAACTTTTGAATGCACCATGCTTCTAAAGCATTGTCTGACACAGGCTGCTTGGGATGCTATGATGTGATGCAAAATAACTGCATCTCTTTGTGGCTGGTGGTGGGCCTTTCGTTAAGTAGAAATCTTGTAGAAATGGTTTCAGTGGTTCTTCATGCCACTCTGGACAAAACCCCCATGCCTTCCTTTCATTGTCATTGTATTCTGTTCTTTGCCGTGTTACTCAATACTTTGAAATTCCAAACTAGACTGTTTGTAAATCAAGGCCTGGGATTCCGGAATGTGTCCACACATCAGCTTAACACATGATAGAACAACTGTGCTTACTTTTTTTTTTTTTTTCCTGATAATAGTAGTCTCTGAAAAGTAATTTAGTGTTGTATAATGTTTACATATGTAAGACTGAGTAAGTCATGGTAATTTATGATAATTATAAATGATAATATTTTTAATCCTTTTCAGCTTAAGTAGTTAGCTTTGTCGGGGGGGGGGAGGGTCTGACCTTGATGGATTGAATTTCCAGCTCCAAAGATAAGTTTTAGAAAGCAAACAGGAGCATATTTCGTTTTTAGTGATGATATTGTAATATAATATCCAGTAGGAAATAGAAAAAGAAGGCATACTGATCTCCTATAATACTAAAAATTGTCCCTCATTTCTCTTCTCTCTCCCTTCAGCTGAGCTTGTGTGCAGGGCCTAATTGCAGAATGCTTTCATTTTTATTTCATTAAACCTAGAGGAAGAGATTTTTCCAGTATCAGTTTTGTAAACCTTAATGTATGAAACGTTCAGTCAGTGTAGACTTGCTAACTGGCTATCCAAGGTGATGGAAAAGTTAGAAATGTAAGAGGACTATCTTTTTTTAGCATTTTCCATGTCTTAGGGAAATTTTTCACCCAATTCCCTCTCTTCACCTGTTCAATGTAAATCTGGAGTCTTTTTGCCTCTGCAACAAGGTCTGAGGATATTCATCCAATTTTTGTTGCTGACGAGCTAGAAAATTCTGAGAACCCTGAGCATTCATAATGAGGTAGAAATGGTGAAAAACAGCTTAGAGGTGTAGAATTTTGATAGCCACAGCCAGTTCAGATGCAGAGAAACTTGTATTTACACACCTGGACACTAGGACTATAGGTTGCATGCAGTATTTTGTCTTTTAAACTACCTTGAATAGTTTTTGGTATAGAAGATCATTTAGGTTGAGTAATGTTGGAAAGTGTTCTGTGAAGAATTGAATGAATACACAATGCTTTTGGAGCATTTATGTCACTACTAGAATACTATTTGTGACGTTTGTCTACTTACAGCCCATGAACAGGAGAGCAAACAACTTATCCTGTTGTTGTACAGCACTTCATTGGTACTCTGGGTGCTTCACGCTCTCCTCATTACTGGTTTTCACTTGATTGTTTTTAAGCATATAATTTTTATTGCAGGAAGAGGACTCTTGAGGCCCATGTTAAAACTGTCCCTGGGGTCGCTTCTTGGCTATAGCCTTTTCTTCCTGTTTCTCCTCTTCTGTGAAATTGTAATTTGCTAGAGCTTTTCAATAAAATCACTTTTTCTTAGAAGAGCTGTCTGCCAGACTCAAAGCAATTGAGAAAAGAGGCAATAAACCAAATCCTTTCAATCAGCCCAATGACCATCTCTTAAGATTCCTGGGTCTGACTGGGAGATTAATGAGTCAGATGCTTGCAACCTTGTCTTGGTACTCAGAATCTGGCAGATACATGCTGTCACAGGGCGTACAAATTATATCACCTTTGTTTTGGAGCTCTGAGTACTCCTAGACTTCCTATTAACTAGTCTAATCCCTGTGTATTGAATTACTTAATAAAATGAAAACTATTTCAGATTTAAACATGTCAGAATTGAAATCCTCTTTGGAAAAGAGTAGGATTTATTTTTTTTAATATATTCTTCATTTCTCAGTTCTTGGTTTTATGTAAATTTAGTGACTGATTGAATAGATAATTGCTGAGAAGTTATCACGATACTTTTGTTAAATGTGCTTTTCTTTTTCATCAACTCACCATTGGAAAATGACTTACTGGAAAGTGCTGTGAAAACTGTGGTTAAAATAACAGAAGTAGGAAATTTTGATGGAAATTGATTTTTCTTTTCCCTTCTTTTTTTATTATTCTCTCTTTTATTTTTTTTTTTTTTATTCACTCCTGCAAAAGCCTCTCCTGGACCATTCTGGGGAGAAAAAAAAAAGGAGGCAACTTGCATGAATCTCTTACAGCTTTGCTACGGAATGTAAACACACGTGTAAACCCTCTGCGTAATTTGGAGAGTAAAATATTGTATAGTTTATTTGCTTTGAAAATCGTGAGATGTGTTTATTCTTTTTTGTTTTTGCTATGACAAAATTTTATTTACCAGGTTATCGGATTGGTTTATACCTATATTGGAGCAGAAACTAATGACAGAGCTTGGCTGTGTCTGTGAAGAGATATGGATTGTAAGATCATGATCAATCTTAGCAGCTAACTTTGGCTTCTTTGACGGAAAGTGTACAGTGTGAGACAGTCACAATCTAAATTTAGCTCTGAAGTAGACAAGCAGTGAATTTCTGCCTCCTCTTCTGTATGTTGCAGCGAGTCACTGTGGCCAATTGAAGCCAGAAATGCTGCCATAGCTAATCACTGCTTTACCTGTGCCATCAACAGGGTAGGAACGGTATGTATCTTCACTTTCTTATCTCAGTTTAGAATTCCTCCAATCAACCAATGCTCCAATTGTGGAAGTGAATGGAGCAGCACCAGGATGTATAGATTTCTCTACTGTATAATGACAGTATTAGTGTTTATAATACATTTGAGGATGGACTGTGATAAAGAGAGTGAGGGCTGCCTTGTCGCAACAGCCTACTTTTTGATTGCAGCTGCTTCCTGTTCTTGAATTGCTCTCTTCGTAATAGGCACCCACCCTTTTGCTAATTCCAGTTTCTATGGTGAAATCGGTATTCTTTTAGTCAAAATGACTGGAAGTGAAGTATATCCTCAAGTCAGTGGTACACAAATGGTTGCTGTTGTACAGATACTACCTCCTTCTGGACACTGAAGTTCTATAATGAAAATGAATATTGCACAACAGGTTGTTCTTGCTTTCAGATTACTCTGAATACTTTACACATGTGGTCTCTTATCAGGTTTCCTGCCAAATTCCAGATATGTTCTCACCCTTATGTGAATACATTTGCTGATCTGAAAAGATGTGTTTGGTTAAATGTCTCCTCTTTTGCCTCTTCTTTAGCCTTGTGAAACTGATAGGAGGCATTCATAGACTTCCCCAAAGTGTATGAACTGGTGGTGATACAAACAGATCTTGTTTTCTAGCCTATCCATCATGGAAGCTAGGCCCCTCTGATGACTCCCTTTAGACAGTGCTGATAGTATGCCAGAAAAAAATCTTAATAGTATGGTTTATATAGTTTATATAAATCTAAGTATGCAGAGTGGCAAGGATTTCTTGAATGAAATGGAATTATACTGCCACCTACAGATTCTTTTTATTTCACAGGAATACTACAAAAATGCCTTTACTTCTGGAGATGGTGGGAAAGGTATGTTCAGAATCATATTCAGTGGTTGTGAATAATTTACTATACAGTCTGAAGAAACAATAGCTCTCTTGCAAGGGTCTATCCCATGACAGCTGTGGTAGTTAGCGACTGCCTTCCTTACACTGTTGTCTTGTGAGATGGAGAGAAGAAGCATTTCCTGTCAAAGTTGGTGATGCTATATGGTCACCAAAAGTTAATACGTAAGGTTTCTACATACTTTCAGAGGACTGAGAGAGTTTTGGAGTTAATGCCATATTGTAGGACCGGAAGACACAAATCCCACAAATTAGCCTATGTTGTCAGTGCATGCAGGGCATTTTATTTGTGGTTTTAAGGTTATTAATGGTGTTTGCCCTAGCCTGCATCCCCAGTCAGGCCATTTTGCCCTGTTTCACAGATTTACTAGAAGTTAGAAGAATGCTTGAAGAGCATTTGCTTGTAGGTACCTCACTTCTGTGTTGAAACACTGTAACATGACAGCTTTGGCCTTATCTGGAGTGGGCGTGAGACTTTTTTTAGCTAGTGTTGAAGCTAAGTATTTGTAGCAGCTGCGTAAAAAAAAGGTCAGTGATATATATCCCTTGCTTAGTAGTACAACAGAAGCAGCTGATTCTTGGTACAACTCAAGAGTTGTGCAATATGAAGTAGGATTTTTTTTTCTGTGCTTCAAATCCCAGTGTTTTTGCCTCTGACCTTGCATTGAAAATGGAATAGGTGCATCTCTCTCAGCTGTTTATGAAATGTATGATTTGACAATTAGAATTTGCTTACATTCTAAATAAAAATGAGAGCAAAGCCTGTAGTTCAGAGACTTAATAATGGGAAAGCATAATCATGCATTATTTAAAAGGCAATGCAGTGAGCTTTTTTCCTGTTAATTCAGTACATGTGAAAGCTGTACTGTGCATGTAAGCAACTACTGGTCAAAACTGCAGTTACTTTATGATCGTGCTGTGACTCTTCAGGATGTTATCTTGCTTAAAGCACAGTGAGAGCAACCACAAGAAATTGAGCAGGGTTTTATGGGACACTGCATGTTAAGTTGTATACTTATTTGCAGATGGCATTACATGTGTTTTAAACATTTCTTTAAGCACACCATGATTTAGGCCATTTTTATGGGTCAAGTTACGTAGCTGCACCAGATGGCAGCAGGACCCCAGGACTGTCTCGCACTCAGGATGGACTTCTGGTGGTAGAGATGGATCTAAATCTTTGCAGGCAAGTCAGTGACAAATGGAATTTTAAGGTAAGCCTGCTTATAAAAAAACAAACAAGCTTTCATAATGATCTTATGATCTTACAATAGTTAAAAGGCAGCCTTTTGTTTTAACAGACCAGAGCTTAAACTGTTGAACTAATTTAACAGGATGTTTGGGGGGTTAAAGACTTAAAGGGATTCTGAAAAGGAGTAGCCAAATCCAAGGAAGCTAGGCCAATAGCTTTTAAATGAAAAACTTACCGTTTGGTCCTTAAATGGAGATTTTGCCTTGAACACCAAGGACTGCTGAGGTGAACGTGTGTAACCACACATATTAGTAGGCTTTTGTCAGTGAGATGAGATGGGCCTTTGATCTGACATTGTATGATAGGCCTTTATGTTCTTATGGGCCTTACATATCAGTTCTGGTGAAATTTAGTGAAAACCCAAAGCCACAAGAATCTTAAAGCTTCTGAGGACTTTCTGAATGCAAACTTCTTGCAATGTTAACTCCCTGAATTTGTGGAGCTGTTGAAGAAGCCACAGAGAAAGAACAGTGTGCATTCATCTCTGAAGCATCCTAACACACTTTTGAATTTAACTAAATCAGATTAAGGTGGCTCCAAGCCTCTCCACATGGCTTTAACAAACTAGCTTACTGGTATTTTTTGTATTCTGAGATAGAGCTAATTTGCATCATCTTTCCTGAGGATTTAATTTGATTTCATTTGTCCAGCAGCCCTGCTGGCTTAAGAAATTGCCGCCTCAGCACTGCAGTTTCCTAATCCTTCAGTTGTACCAGTACAAGCTATGTGGGGTGCTATGTTGTATAATGGTTTAGTGGCATGGCCAGATTTTTTTATTTTTTTTTTTTAATTAAACAAGCAAACACTTGACTCTCTAGTTGCTTCTTTTATTCTGATAAAGTTCACAGCAGGCCCCACAAATATTGTGTCAGAACAACAAAGAAGGCAAGAAAAAGGATAAATGAGATGGTAGCAACTTCTTATATAGGCTTTGTCGCTGAAGAAAACATCTTTCTTACTTCTGTGGAGACAGGTCTTTCCTCCTAGTCCTCAGTACTGCTAGAGCTATTTTCTCCTATCCACTCTTAAGATCAGCATGATTTGAATCCTAACAGAGTAGAGCAGAATTCCTGGCTGGCAACCATCACAATATATGTAGGTTCTTCAGTGACAATCTGGTATTTAAAATAAGCAATTGTTACAAGCAGTGACAATTTTTGCACTTAATGTTACTGCAAGCAGAGAGCTCTATAGAGCTGCTTTATTTGGAGCCACCATGTGCATTAGAATATAGTGGAATATATAATGTGTTTTGATTTCAATTTAATGTACAAATACAAATTTTCTGTGGATTAGAAATGCTGAATAAACTTTTAAATTAAAACATAGTCATTTCTTATCTATAACCTAGTTTCTTTGCTAATGCTGCCAATCCATATACAGGGACTAAAGACAGAGTAATTTCAGGTCGTCTTCTGGACAGAATTGTATTGTTATTTTACAGATGAGTATTGTAGGTACATAATTGTTGACATGGTGGAATAAACTGTGCTGAAAGATTCCCAGGTTTAAGTCAGGCAGGCATTTAGTTTTGCTATTTTCTATTTTCTTATTGTGTCTTATTTGTGGCCAAGACAGAGGTAGTTCTTAATAATGAGAGAAATGAGGAGGTATGAAGTCATCCATTATCCACAGCAGAAAACCCTCGATAGGAAGTAGGAACCTATTTAACCTGTTCCAGTATCAGCAATTTGCATTCAATAATGTGTGAAAAGAATGTAAGAATGTTTTTGCTAAGCTCACGGCAGCAAAATAAACAAATTGTCCTCATTACACCCTAGCAAGAAAGAAGTAATTTGGCCCTCTCAGATCCAGTGTTGTGGACTGTGCAGTTCAGAGGAGGATGGTAGTGCTGTGTAAAGTGCTACATTGCAGCCTCCTAGCTTACTGAATCACCCAAAGCAATGATAGTATTTCATATTACTAATGGATAAAGTAAGAACAACAAGTGGCACGTAAGCAAACTCACTGCTGGCAGCAGGGTTCGTTGTCAAGGACACAATAAGACATAATTACAGATAGAAGAGAATATTGTTGATGTACAAGAAAGTGCACCTCTCAGGTTCCCTTTCAGCTAGCCAGGATAGCCAAAATAGCCTAATTAGTCAGCAGGTTATGACTGTCAGTGACCTGGAAAGCAAGGACATGTTAATTTTAAAGTTTTAGTCTTCAGAGTGGAAATTCACTTTTACTTTTTTAGGGGATAGAAGTATTATTTCAGGTAACTCAATGCCAGTTTTTTTATATAAGTATATTAGTTTGTGCTAAGGCCCTGGAGGTGTTGTATTTTGAGTGAATTATGTTTTTACTGTTTGGAGCAATTAAGTAATATGTCATCATAAAAAATGGTGGTTATAAATATTTTCTACTGAAGTAATTTCATATCTCACCTAAAGAACTGAAGCTTTGATTTTCTTTTCCAGATGACTGGTAGATATGAAATGTATGCAAACAAGCTCACCGAAGCAGTCCAGCCTTATTTCATACCCAATATAATCAAAGAGTAAGAAAGATGTGCTCATTACAATCAAATGCTACGTAAAAAATTAAAAGGTACTGCAGGATGATAGCTTAACCATCAATAACAAGTTGTCACTTTAATGTTGTCATTTAAATTTCCTATAACCACTTTTAAATAATAGGATTCAAAACTATGTTAAGTAAAATAACTTTAAAAAAGGCTTCTTGGGTGTTTGTCATTTACAGTGAGTCCAAACTTTTGTTCCTTTTGTACTAGAAATAGATGTAGCAGGAATATATTGATATAAAATGATGATGGATTTTATTCAGTGTGGCGTAGTGTGATATAGTTTGATGGAGATGGTGAGTTCAGAGGATAAAAATGTTTACATAAGCTTTGCATTGTGTGTCTATTTACTTCTGCTTTCCAGTTTTTACCCTCTACTCAAATGGCTAATTTAGGGTGAAAGGATCAAATTGCTGTCATCTAGTGTGGTTTATTTTTCGTTGTTGGGGTTTTTTTTGGTGGTGGTCTTTTTGTTTTGTGGTTTGGTTTTGTTTCTTTGGGATTGTTTTGGGCTTTTTGGCTTTTTTAAAAAATTATTAACTATTTGATGCAATTATCTTAAAGCTAAGTAATGTCCCAGATGTGTCCTAGTCGTTTGAAGATCTGTGGGTACTGTCAAGCAAGACTGCTCTGGTTCTTTCCATTTCTCTTAATACTGTGTATTACAACCACAGTCAGACCAGTGTCTTTGGTGGGCTACTTCAAGGTGTGATACTAGTGCAGCAGATGAATGCTTTTAATCTCTTCAGAAGCTCAGTTATGTGTTGTCAGGCAGAAGTATAAGCGCTGCCTAAAGCACAGGCAACACTGGTGCAACTGCATACTTCTTATTGTGAACAGAATGCTACAGGGATGATGTTAGGGGTTGGGATGGGTAATAACTACTTCCCTGGAGCTGCACTCCAGTAGGATACTTGGTGGTGTGGAGTACACAAATCAGCTGGTGAATATAAATAGTAACAGTGCATTTGCTATTCTCAGCTCCCAGTGTATACCGAAATTTTGTTTTGTATGATTCAGGTGATGCAGTAGTTGTTCAGGACATGCGGAATGAATACAGTTTGCAGCCTAGCAAGTATGAAGTTACAGCTGAAGTAAATACTTCAACTCTTAATTCCTTTTCCAAATTACAATTTCAGCTGTGCTGTTTCCAGTTATGTGTAGAACACATCTTCTAAAGCTTTTCCAACATTTTTCATAATAAATGCACCTGCTACATTGTTACAGGGTTATCTGTGATGCTAAACCTTTATTGAAAATGGCTTAATTACAAATAAAAATATATTTATGTATAAAATCCCTGCATGTAATATACCCCTTCCTTAGCTATTGACATCGTGAAGGAAACAGTGAAAAAACATTTTCAGGATGAGTATTTTGATAGACAATCTTGTAATGGGAAACAAAGTTTCAGAAGATGCAAATGTTCTGAATGCTTGCACAGTGAGCTGCTTTAGTCTGAATTTGTGTCATACAAATACTCAGTCTTTTCACTTGGTTTCTGCTTCCTTGTGTTTTTATCTCTTGAAGCCATCTTCTTACAGCATGGTGGCAGTAAGAGATCCTTTTGAATGGTGGAGCTCTCCTCTTGACGGTATTATGTTCAACAGCTTTGCTTTTTATCTTTTGTTGGAAGTATTTAAACCCTGGGTACCAGACATTTAACAGTCAATATTGTTACACATATTTGTGCACTTGAGAACACTTGGCATGCCCTTAAGTTCATGTTCTATGTATAAACTCAAGATTTGCACCTGGATAACTGAACCAGTAAGAGGTAAAATGTCAATTACAAGCCTTTTGTAAGAGTTTTTATTTAGCTAACCAAGTCTGCTCTAAAATAAATCCTGTGGCAGTTTAATGGTATTGAATGAACTACCTACCTGAAAACATGTGGGTTAAGGAAGTAGTCTATCAACCTGTAGTTCACATACCTGTTAATTAGTAACATAGCTAATGTAATCTCTCTCAATCTAACAACTTGAGTTTGGCTGTGGACATAAAAATTCCCAGATCAGTAGCCTTCTGGTGACTTACTTTGGAAGAGTCAGAAGGCGTTAGCTATAAACAGGTTTTGAACCATTTCTCTGGGATTTTGCTGGTTGCACTAATGTACTGGTTCTCCTGCTCACAAATCACATCCTAATTTTTACTTATTTAGCAAGTGTAAGTGCTGGATTGTATTGCAGCTTCACCAATGCTAAGCAAAATTTGATACACTGAAAATTTCTTGACGTGTACCTTTTTCCTGGAACGTTGTAAAGGCTACTGCATTTTACATGTCTGTTACTGTTTGTAGCCTTTGTACAAAGGAGCACTCTCAATTCTACTAAGCATTCTTCCTGAGCACTTTCCAGATACTTTTCAGTAAGACAAGAACTGATAGTAGAAAATGTTTTCTCTTAGAAATTTTTTTTACCATGCTGAAAGTAGATTCCTATTTATTATTTCCACCATTAAATCATAATATGCATTTACTGTTATTCTACACAGTTCCAGAACTCAAACAGTTCTTTTCCTAAAACCATGCCAAAGGTGTGGAATCTCTGTTCTAAATGCAAAAATAAATTTGTGCTAGCTTAGTATTGATTTTTCTACCCGCTTCAACATAGATAGGACTGGAGATCAAGACTCATAGGAAAATGTGATGATGAGTCTGAAATAGGTGGCTAATTCTTACACTTCACAGAGCTCCTCGGCAAAATAATTAAACCCAGGTAATACATGAAAGGATTATAAACGCGTTACTAACAATTCCACTTGATAATGTCTGAATGCTGTAACTCTTAACTTAATCCAAATTCAGCTGTAGTACAAGAGCTAGAAAATCTGCCCTTTTACTCGTAGCAGAGAGACATTTGTATTCTCTATTTTCTTAACTGATTTCAGCTCTTCTTAGATCACTGAACTAATACCAATAGCAAGATTTGGCTCAAATTCAGAATTTTAGTTACAATCCAGTATATGCTGTCAGATACTTGTAATTTACACACAAAATGTATACCATTAGTGTAAATGATAATCTTCTGTATCTGCTTAATAAGTTTAAAGTTTCTATTTAGAATGGATTCTGCAGAAACTGGCACATATGAGTAGCCTGGTGTTAAGAGGCTTTTGAAAAGAGCATAAAGACCTCTAGGTACAAGTAAAGTATCTTCACTTAAACTTTAGGGGCAATGCAGAGCTCTGAGCAGTCATCCTAGAGGATTTGGCCAAAAGAGATTGAGTTTGTAGTACAAGGGAACACTACCAATAACTGTGATATAAAATTTAATGCAGTGACATAAATACTAAATCTGTGTAAAGTGAATTCGGTATGTGGGAAGTTTCCTTGAGTAAATGTGTTTCATTCCTAAAATGAATTCCTACATCAGACAATACTGATAAGGCAGCAAGGCATTTTTGTTATTTAAAAGTGGTTTAATTTAGTTGATTTTTTTTCCTTCCATAATACCCTGCTGAACCTCAATACCCTGGATTTAGCATGAAGATCAGCCCCTGATGCTTTGACAGAAAGAGAAACAGATATTTTCTGTTTTTTTTTCCTGGTTTTGTTTACCTAAACCTATGCAAGTATTATCAAGTGCTGAAGTTCATAAATCGGGTGCTTTTGTCTCATGCTTAATTCGAAAATAAGCTTAAAATGAACTGGCTCTGGGCCTGTGTTTTAAAACTGCTGTCAAATGTGCAATGTTGAAAAAGAGGAAAAAAAAACACACAAAAAACTGAGACATAGGTTGCAAAATCATATACCTCATCAGGAAAAAAACCAACACCAACATAAGGACAGCATTGCAATATAGTCCTATCAATGTCTATAAAGTCTCCCTTGTTTAAGATCCCGCTGCAGTTCAGGAGCAATGTCTCTGCAGGGGGAGTCCTGAGACAAGCAGCCAGCTGCCATGCAGGCAGTATCAGGTGTGGATGTCAGCTGTCTGTGTAGATGAACAGAATATCTTCATCAGTGCCGTAACTTGTTCTGGCTTCCTCAAAGTTGCTGATGCTGGTGCAGCATGTTCCTGTTAAGGAGGAACAAAATGTTAGTAAAAATCAGAACAACTTGCTGTAAAAGGCGCTTATATTGGGTCTAGCAGCCTCTACAAAGACAAGTAACTAGTACACAGGCTAGACCTACCAGTTTAGGTTACAGCTTTACTCAGGTAGATCGTACCACCTCAAAGGCAGTGCTCACTGAAGTAATGCTGTGAAGAGGCACTAAACTGCTCATCTTGTTAGATCCTGCACACAGGAACAGTTCAGCATCTCTCACTAACTAATCTGAGAGTCAAACAAGTTGCCTTGAATGCGTTAACCTCAACGCATCAGGTAAATCACAGCACAAAATGCAGCACTGATTTAACTAATGTGGTAAAACACCTTCTAACAAATTGGTTGGTGATGTCTGAAATATATGCATGCTATTAGGGGAAGTCCATGGGAGAATCTGCCCAAAAGGAACAGGCTACTCACTGTCAGCATAGGCAGGGTTGTTGTAGTAAATACTCCCTGAGGCTTTGTTGTAGCCACATAACACAATGAAATGGCCCTGGTAGTCAGGATTCCTGCAGAAGCACTTCTGTCCAATGGGGAGGAAGCAGCAGTATTTGACAGGACTTGAGCAAAGATCACACAATAGCAGGACTGCATTCACTAGGACAATGGCTACATGACCTTGGGACAGGTGGTTTTGGATGTCTTGAATAGTTACTGTGCTGCAGGAAAAAATTAAAAACAGATGTGCTTATTAACAAGCTTAGGAAAGAGACTGGTATATAATGAAGTGTATGATGATGGCCAGTACTTGTGCAGCTGGCATGGTTATTTTTATACCACAGGTACAGCTTTTTGTTGTTAAACTGTGCAAGCTTTGCTATAGACAAAGGCTGTGTCATTCAAGGCCTTTTGATCTCATTGCTGCAACAACTCTGGATTCTGCAGTAATAGAAATGTAATCTCAAGATGTATCAGATGCTCCAGAGAAGAGTATTAAAGGAGCTGGAAACTCATTCAGTAACTTGAGAAACTCTTGTGGGAAAATCCTAAGTGAAGCATTCTCTGCTGCTTTTAGAATTCTCTGCTGCTTTTTTTATCTCTAAAGCACCAAATATTTGGCAACTGAGTGCTTAAAGATTGCATAATCACTAACCAACTTAAGATGTACCCAAATTTGCCTCTGTCACACAAGAATATGTTTCTCCCAGTTGCAATTTTGGACTACCTGGTGCTCTTGAGGCTTTATTTCTATAGTACTTCCTATAGACAATAAGTATTAAGCAAACAACCTATAATTCCATCTGTTAAAAGATGTCCTTCACTGAGGAAGATGGTATATTCCATATGCATTGGAAACACGTTCCTTGGTTACATTCCAGGTGTTGAGGCTGTGTGCACTGTCTGACTGAACTCGTGTGCTTTTTAACCTTTTCCAGTGTCATTTCTCCTCTTTGATGCCCCAGACAGAGTACTGCACAGGTAGTTACACCCTCTGTCCCTGCCTGGATCAAGGCCACACTCTTAAGGTTGCTAAAGCAAGACGGACTGACTGTCCCTTCTGTCCTGTCACAGCTCTAGTTAAACAGATGGTGCCATACAGACTCTGTGTATGTTACAAATGTTTACTTAATGATTCTGCTAAATGAAAGTTGCATTGCAGCATTCAAATGCTGTTGTGGCTGTCCTGTACCCTGTCTTCTTACTCTAATCATTTACCCCAACAGAGACAACAGATCCAAATCCAGCTTCTCTATAAAGAGATACAACTCTCAACAAGTTGAACATGGACACTTAATTTATTTCCCATTTAGAAGATCACTGTCAGTTGTGAAATAATTCTGCAGTCCCCTTCTCCTGGGTTTGCAGCGTTATTTCATCCTCACCTTGGCAAAAGCTCATATACTAGATGTTTCTTTGCACACCTGTCTAGGAACAGAGCGCTATAATGTTTGCATAGCTCTGGGAACAATGGGTTGTGTGCCCACATAGCACTTTCAATTCCAATGATGACCAATTAGAGTGCTGTAGGCACTCCCTGCTGGGTAATTTTAATGGATAATCAAATTCAAAACTTAAACAACAATCAAGTCCTGTCAGCATTTTCAAATCACTTATTCTGTGACTCTTTTTCCTCAAATTCCATTATTAATTTTTGAGGTAGAGATTTATATTTTTTAAGACAAAGCAGAAAGACTGTAATTCACAAAAAAGGCTTAGGGCTTATTTGAGTCTCTTTTACCAGTTTAGCTTGGTGGCTCCAAGGAAAACATGGGGCCCACAGCCTCTCCAAAGGGAAAGGAAAGAAAACAATATGCTTACCACTTCTCTACCAGCACCTTGCAAGCTTTGGCTTGTGCAAAGAGCTGATTCACTCGATTCTCTTCTGTGTCAAAGTGCTTCCTGTAAAATGACTGTGGAGATAATATAAGTTACGGACTGAAATTATGTTTACCACTGCCACTTCCAGTCCCTGCTAGCAAGGGCCTGCATAAGCTGGAGATCTGGCTATGCGATAAGAGGTCTCTCTCTTAGTTCACTGGTAACAGGATAAGGATTCCTGGTCTAAATTATAAGTTTAAAATGACTCCTGGTCAGTTACTGTCCATCCAGTGGTTATTCAGCTGCTATGTGAGAGAAGCCTGCCTGGCTCATACTGGGCAGGAGCTTGCATTAGAAAAGCCATTGCTATCGCAGGCCCGCATTGGCCCCCTTGTTGGCAGTCTTGAGGCCAAGCTCTCAAGGGACGTGGAGGCAAGTTCCCCTCTCACCTCTAGAGGTGGATCTTCCAGGTCAGGGCTGAGGCACGGTGGTGGGGAAAGTGTGGAAGCTAGCACTGCTGCTGCCCAGGCTGTACCTGTTCTGTAGATAAATAGAGGGCTTCAGTCTCCAAGGCTGTCAAATAGGCTGGAACCTTTCATCAGCACGACGTGAAAACTTTTAAAAAAATTAGTATTATGGAATCAAAGATGTAAAATACATGGTCTCATACCTAGCCTCGCCTTTGGAACTGAGTTGTGCTGCTTTTGGCAATAGGCAAACCTTGTTTACAGGAACTGTGGGTAATTGTTAGTAACACAGCAGAGCTTTTATAGCATGACACGCAGGGCTTTTGGAACTATCTGCTGTCTCCCAGCAGATAAGAATACTGACCTGATTTTTGTAGCCCTTGTCCACTCCAAGCGTCTGGGTGCAAAATTTGTGCTTAATACCGAAGTGCCGCATTAGGTAGGCCAGGTCAATAGTCCAGATGCTCTTTGTTAACTGGAGTTCCTGAATGGCTTTCTGAAATTCATCATTGTCCAGATGATTCAGGTACCTGTGGTATGTAGGAAAGGCAGGGGAAGAGAAGCACAGATCTCAGGAGAAGTAAAATGTGTGCTGTAGCCCAAGCCTCTAAATCACAGGACATAAAAACTGAAACAACAGGCTTGGCTAAGAAATAACAAAAAAACCCCAACCCACAAAGGAGCCACAAATTTAAGGGAAGGAAAGGGAATAGGGAACATTTAACTGGACTTAATCCTGACATTTTTTAAATTGGAAATGTACAAGTATCTTGACTGTTTTATAGTGCTAGAAGTGTACAGGTGCTGTACGATACGCAAGCTATACTGAGTATAGAACTCTGTCCTGAGGGCTTACAGTCTGAATATGCAAGCAATAGAGCAAACACAGAAGGAAGTGTTAAAGACTAAAACTTGCTTCACACAACAGATGGATTTCAAAAGGAGGAACTGTAAAGGAAGTCAGTAAATATTCAAAGGACGCTTGTCTCGGGCACTGATGGCACAAAAGGTAATAAAGGGGAGATGAAGTCAGGAGGACACGTGGGACAAGTTGCAAAGGGGTGGGGAGGGGCAGTTACAGAGAGTTCTGGAAGTCAGAAAAACAAATGGAGGCAAATGGAAAAAAAAAAAAAGAGGGACTGGAACTGAGAATGCAGGGCAAACTAGGTCAGATCAGCAGGGTGAGAAGATTAATCTTGGAAGCTGAGTTTTGGGCAGACTGGAGTGGCAAAGAGGTAAAGGGAATAAAAAGGCAGAGGTTACAGTAGTCAAGATGGGAAATTACCAGCACACGGACTAACGTCTTGGCAGAAGGGATGGAGAGAAATGAAAATCTTCTGCTTCATATCTACTAAGTGGACATCTAAATAGGTATTTCTCCTGCACCTAAGCTCATGTTCCTCTGTGGAAGGAAAGAGGAGTTCAGCAGGACAGCTACTAGTTCAAAACAAGAAAAACCAAAACAAAAACAACCCCACAGGGCAATACAGCGCATTGTTTTGAAGCTGAAGCTACTGTTGGAACGAAACCATTCATCCTACCACCTGGGGACTCAGCAGGACAGAGGTGCTATATATAGTCATGAACCAAGATACCCCTACCCATCACTTGAAATCACAGAAAGGAATCGTGTGAATTGCTGTGCTAAAGTATCAGTTCTGAATTGGAACAACAGGAAAGAGGGATAGTGATTATCAGCTTACACATGCCAACCTGCAAAGTTCTTAGAGCTGATCAGTTATTTTGCATCTGTCAAAACAGTCAATTATTCAAAACGTACTGAAGTTCTGAGTTTCTCTTTTCCCTTGCTCCTCCTAAGCAGCAGCCATTGTCCAAGGGTACCAGAGAATATATGCAGTCTCATAAGGCTAAGTTAAACTCACAGCTGCTTCAACACACCTCTTCTCCCTGGAGATTGCTTCCCACTACCCCTCTCCCATGGGATGGGATTTCCCACCCATTCCAACTGAAGAGTCACTTACTGGAGCACCATCCTGGAGCAGGCTAGCCCACAGTCCCAGTGGTACAACTGCTGAATGACTGGCACTTTCAGCTGGATGCAGTCAACTGTAGTGAAAACACCCCATTGTGAGTAAAACATGAAAGCTGTCAGTCCATACAGGAATGCTTTTCCCACACATCAGCATTACAAGTCAGCTTATCCTCAGCACTATAGTGGCAGAAACTTAAAAACATTTTTTTACTTTATCTGATTGGAAGGTATTTTTTTCTTTCATAGGGGAATGTAGCTTTAGTATTTCTTTACAGTTAAGCATTTGGTTTAATCTCATACTCCTTTATTGTTCTATACCTGGATTACTCTGCCATGTGGTCTACCCCCATTTTCCTTGGAAGTTTCATGTTATTCTTTTTGGTGGGGTGACATACTTGCCAGCCTCTAACAATATAAAGTGGTGTCCCCTCCTAAACACTAGCAGGTAAGACAGGGGTATTCATCCTTTCCTTGTGTCTGAATGTACTTCTGTGCCCCAAAAGGGGTCAAACCAAACTCTTAAGAGAAAACAGCCAGAAACAAAATTTCTAGGCGTTGATCTCTTACAAGCCCCACAGGTTTGAGCCTTCTCTACAAATGTCTTTCTCCTCAGGAACTGTAATTTATGTGAATCATTTTAGGTTACCAAAGCTCACAAACGGCACCAGCTGGCATTCTGTATTGACTCCCTCAATAATGCAACAAAGGGAGAGAGAAAGGAACAATCGCTACCAAAAAGCCCGGAAGACAAGTAATTCCATCCCTCTGCCTCAGTCCTTACTTTGTAAGACTAGGGTTGGCAGTGTGGTGGTTCCCGTTTCAGAAACGCCCTTACCACTGGAAGGACCTGAAGAGCCATGCCTGTTATTACCACTGCAACGTCAGCCAAAGTGAGTTAATCATAAAAGGGCTTTTCTCAGTAACCTGACCTTTGAAAAGTTCTGCTAATGCAAGGTCAGCTGCATTTTAACATGGGAATAAAAACGCATTTGACATGTTGACTGGTCTAGTTTCAATGTAATTTGATTTATAAAATTTGCTAAAGTTGTCTGTAATGTTTTATTATTTTTAACAAAGCTATTGCCTTCTCTAGGGACAAGCCAAGACAGATATTCTGGGCTCATTTCCACATATGGGGTTATCAGACATTGCAGTGGCCTGCCCAGGGCAGTGGAGGTGCCATCCCTGAAGGAATTTAAATGGCATCTGGACCTGGTGCTCAGGGACACGGGTAAGTGGTGAGCTTGCAGTGCTGGGTCGAAGGTTGGGCTTAGATGATCTTGAGGGTCTCTTATAACCAGACATTCTCTGATTTTCTTTCATAGTTGTGCCACTGTCTAATCATGACTCTGAAGACTGGCATACCCCGTGGTATAGCAAATCTTTTCAATTAATCTAGAATAAAGTGCTAAACTTCCTCAACAGAAAATTAAAACCTAATTCCCAGATTCTCCTCAAACCAGGATCTTGCAAGTATTTTGTCATCCTTTTCTCTTGCCATGTTTTGACTGTCCCCTTTTTGTTAATGCTTAGGGCCTCTGTCAAGTCCCAAGAGAGGTTCATGTTTGTTACGTGAAGACTTCAAAGGGTAAGAACTCTTCATTTTCTTGGGTGTTTGGCTTCAAGTCATCCTGTTTCCCAACATATCCAGACTTTTTCAGTGCTGTCAGCTGTCCCGAGATAAGATACCATCCCGCATATACTGTAGCTCTAAGTAACACTGAGAACACCTCCCGTTTGACAGCTTCTCCGTGCAACGAATTTACCGACGGTGCCAGTAATTCCACATTGTTGCTACTGGCGAAACCGGCGGCTCGGGTAGGGTGGAGGAGGCCGCCCCAGCCTCCGAAGGGGTTAGCGAGAGCCGCCCGCTCCCCAATGCGGACAGGGCTGTACCCAGGGGCCCCTCCCCTGCCCCGAGGCGCCGGCCTGCTCGTTCCGCCGGGGCGGCCCCCGCCGCGGGAGACCCTTCAGCCCGGCACCCTCCCCGCA